>JAKUBE010000605.1:0-23282 GCA_030674755.1 Metschnikowia henanensis | reverse complement strand
TAAACCCGCTGTGTGTTGTTGTATTTGATTGCGGGGAATCACCACCAAACACAGAAAAGCTCATTGTAGAGGCTAGGGGCTATAATGCTAAATGGATCCCTCGAAATTGGGGCAATGGGAAAGGAGTCAAAAGAGCCAGATATATGGAGAGAAAAGATAACGTTCCAATGGATCGAAAATGTGCAAACACAGAATTGTGTTGTAAGCGGCTGAATTTAGGACTTAAAAAACTGTGGCGTTCCTGCGTCCGCCGTGGCTTCGGTTGCTTATGCTGTACCGAGGCGATGCAATATGTTCTGTGATACCTTTCAAGTGTAAGCCGTGCGAGGTAAAAATAAAGGTCGGTTTCGAGCTTCAGATATGTCGAATCTTTGTATACTTCAAGAGTTTCAGTAATGTCGGAGCCGAGATGTCTTGGTATGCTGATGTTCTAATGTTAGTGGCGAAAGCAGGCATCCCAAGTGTCTGTCTTGAGCAAGCAATCCACCAACGGAAATACCCAAATCTTATAAACAAAAGTCCTTTGCCGGAATTCAAATATCTTATTTCTAAGACAGAATCGCTTGCCAAAACATGGCTGGTGAAAAAGACATATCAGAGCCCTTCTGTTTGTTGTATCTCACGTGACATTTTGCAATCCTGCTGCAGGGCGGCGAGATCAATAAATAACGCGCGAAAGAGACACGCGGCTCGCAGCGTTAAAACGCCGATTATTTCAGGTCAAGACTATATAAATCTCGGAATGTAAGAATTAATCTCTCATCCAGCAAGCTTACACAACTATTGGATAAGTTGTCTGCTTTGATAAGTCACGTGCTTAAGTGGGAAAGTTGTTTGGGTTCTGATTGGCCTCTTGCCATCTCTCCATTGAGCGAGCGGGTAGCGGAGAACAACTTCGATGGGCCGAGAGAAAATTAACTGCGAATTCCATGTCAAAACCCAAATTGCTTCGAATTCTCATAACATCCTTTTAGCCTAAATTATACTGTTTTCTTTCAAAGCAAACAAGTCTGGTCCCGGCTCAATTATTTGCAGCCTTTTTGCAGAGCGGCGGCAAACCGTATCCCTAAAAACGCGAGCTTCACTCTCATGGGGGCGGACGCTGATTTGTGCGGCACACGCCCCGCACTAAATTCCGAGATGCTGCTCGCAAACCTCTCCAGGTCTTATCAATACACCCGTTTCAGATTATCCCAACTATAGTCATGTACACCGATTTGCCGGCCCGTCCAAAGTCCCAGAGACTCGTCAATAAGAGCAAGGCAGAGAAGCCGTCCAATTATTTCCAGCAGTTCAAGAAACGGTCACAAAATATCACCAACATCAACGATCTTTTGCCTGGACTCAACGACATTTCGGATGCGTTCGAGGCGATGCCAATGGACTTGGTGAAGTACTTCACGCTCTTGAAAGAAATCGATGCCAAGTGCATCAAGACCGTGCCCTTGATCAATCACAACATCAATAAATATATCGATAACCTTCATGTGAAACCAGAGGAGGCGCCCTCGAAGTTGACGAAAATCACCCGCTTGCAGCGGATCCGCAAACAGATCCACGAGGTCATTCCTTGTCTCGAGGAGAAAATGCACGTCACTTCAGTGGCAGCAGACGTCATGGCCAAACACATGTACCGCATCAACAACGATTATAAAGTCATCATTGGCAACAATGAAATCCCCGAGTCTGTCCGCTTAGGGCCCCTCAACCACAGAGCGATGATTCTGGATCCACAAGCTGCAGCAGAGGCGGCTAAGAGCGCACAATCGCAAAGATCAGAGACGCGTAGAGAGGCGTTGGCCGCCAGGAAAGCGCACAAGGATCCCGACGATGAGGATGGACCGAGAAAGCGCAAGCACAAAGAGGCAACGCCTCTCGAGCCAGCCACGCCCTCGGCAACAAACGGCGTTACCAAAAAGCGCAGAAAAGAAAAAGAGGCCGAGAAAGTCGTGGTACCGCCAGTTGTTGAAAAGAAGAAGGCCGGCGCTAAGCCGAAGAAGGAGAAGGAAAACGAGCCGGCGTCTAGTGCCGGCGGCCACGGATCCGAGCCCACCTATTGTTATTGCAACCAGATTTCTTTTGGCGAAATGGTGGGATGTGACGGAGACTCTTGTGAACGTGAGTGGTTCCACTTGCCGTGTATTGGTTTCAAGAACCCGCCAAAGGGGAAATGGTACTGTGACGACTGCCTCGCCAAGTCGAAAAAGGCCAAGAAGACGTGAGACGCGTGTTTTGTTTTGATCACCTTTACTCTCTATGGAACAAGACCATCATGGATAAGCAAAGTCTTTTGTTGATTTAATGATGATTGAAAAAGAGATGTTGTCGAGCATTTATGTTTTTCTCAGGTCATGCTGCAAAATAAGTACAGCAAAGAGGCATAGGAACAGAGTTGATGCCCTTTATCAACGAAGACTACTTTTTTTCTGGGCCTGAAATGGATTATAAGGAAAGGCGCCTTTTTCTCGCGCAGGGCCTCAGTCACGGAAATTACAAGAGCATTCTCAACAATCAGATTGGGCCCGTCCTTCAGCTTTATGATCAGATTGACATGCGCCGGAACTCACCGGGCAAGAAAAATCTGACACGCGTTGATAAATCAGACAAAAAAAACTGCGAGGGTTGTCAGCAGGAGACTGATCCCAAAACGTCTGATTTTGTCCCTTTGCGGGAACGAAGGAACACATCAGGCAGGACAAACACAAGGGGCCCGTAATTTCCTATTGTCTGAAAGCTGCGCGCGCGGCTAAAGCAAGAGAAAAAACCCTGACGTCCCACCCGTGCATCCTGAGCGAGACCGGCGGAAAACAACGCACTTCGACAGAGAGTCCTTTGACCAGGTAGCCTTATCAGACATTACAGGATGCCCAAGGAATACAAACTAGTTGTCGTTGGAGGCGGAGGTGTGGGAAAGTCGGCTCTCACCATTCAATTGATTCAGTCCCATTTCGTCGATGAGTATGACCCCACGATTGAAGACTCCTACAGAAAGCTGTGCGCTGTTGACCAGCAGCAGGTCATATTAGATATCTTAGACACCGCGGGCCAGGAGGAGTATTCGGCCATGAGAGAGCAGTATATGCGTACCGGTGAAGGTTTCTTGCTTGTATACGCCATCAACTCGCGGAACTCGCTCGATGAATTGCTGGTGTTTTACGAACAGATACAGAGAGTGAAGGACTCCGATAACGTGCCCGTCATGGTCGTGGGGAACAAGTCGGACTTGGAGATCGAAAGGCAAGTCTCCTATGAAGAGGGGTTGGCCTTTGCCAAGTCTTTGGGCTGCCCTTTCATGGAAACGTCTGCTAAGCAGAGAATCAACGTGGAGGAAGCCTTCTATGGGTTGGTTCGTACCATCAACGCAAAAGAAGCCTCCAATAGTGCCACTTTGAATGGCGAGTCGATTGACCCGAAGGCCGCAAACGCGGCTGCCAACTCGCTGGTGAACCCCGCGGCATCAACGCTCGCTCAAGATAATGCCACCAAGAATGAAAATGGAGCTGCTAAAAAAGGAGATGCGCGGCAAGCGTCTGCTTCTGCTGGTCAAAGGAAGGCCCAAACGTCCTCGTCCTCAAAAGAGAACAAAGGCAAAAGCGGATGCTGTGTCATTGTTTAGATTGAGCGTGGCTCAAACAAAGTCGAAGCTGCACCACACAAGCTCCTCTCGCCCTATATTATGCACAAGGCGAACAATCGTGTTGTGATATGCCTCAGGCAACCCCACAAAGACTCTTGTACGCTAATGTTTTTAGATTGCCTACATAATCTGCTGGCACGTACCTTTCAGTTCCCTCTCTCGTTTTACACCAAATACAAAATATTCAAAGATATAGTTGCGGTACCTGGTTTTTTATTTTTCATACTATACTTTACAATAACCCTCAGACATCTGAAGATGTTTGGTAGCCCCTCGCCTCGTTATACAGTGACCACGGCGTACTTAGTTGATGAAGTGGAACACGGTGAAGTGCAAGACTAAACTGGCGAATATGTAGTCACCAAAGGCGCGTTCCGGACTGATTGCCGTGAAAGGCTTTTCGCTTGCACTATCCGTGTTCTCCTCCTCGCTTTGAACAGAAGCGTATTGCATTCTCAAACTGACAGTCAACACGAACTGCCCCACGCACGCGATAAACCCACCCAAGAACGCGTTAAAGGGAAAGTTGCCGACTAAGAGAACGTAGAGGAATTGCAAGATCCCCAATGCGACCAAAAACACCAAGAATATATCGATGAGTTTTAACCGGGGCGTCAATGTCTTGCAGTAGTTTTTGTATGTGGCTTCCACGGCACTGGCAACATCTGTGAAGCTATGAGCCAACTTGGAGTTAGGGCTCACCACCGCCGGTCTCTTGACGTGCTCAGTTTCTCCGGCTCTGTCTGCAGAGTGCTTAGCAGCAACAGCGGCAGCAGCCTTTTTGACTGCATTATCCTTTTTGGCCATGACTGTGTTTGTGTGTGGATTTTGAAGAGGATTGGGGTTAGATAGTACGGAACACGTTGATATTCTTCAGGTCAAGGTCGCACTGCACCAATGATTCCGCTGCGGCTCAAGTGTTTTTTTTTTTTTTTTTGGAGGCCGGATTTCAGTGCGAGCCAAATCTCGCGGTTTACCCAGGTGCTGCAAAAACAGCGCTGACGAGCGTGTCCTCCCTTTTGTATTATGGTACTTTCGATTGGTTGTATTTTATAGTTCACGAGAGATAAATATTCAAATTACTCCGTTTTCAACATATTCTCTGTCGCAAAGGCGAGCGCCCTTTGTGGTACTCTTTTCTGATCTCTGTTCAGATTCGAACCTCTCGGTTTCACGCCAGAGAGCAACATTCATTTGGTGTTCCAAAACTAACGAAACTGACAAGCTAATGTAATTGTCTCATCCTCCGCTGAGTCAGCTTACCAGTCACTTGATAATATACTTACTCAGATTATTTTAGCGGTGTCACTCCAAAACCCTGATGGTTCATTTCGAAATCAGGCGCCGGGTCAAAACCACCCCCGCGTACGTGGGGTCACGTGACTGCTGATTGCTCAGGCTGTTTTTGGAAAGTGGTGAGCCACGGTGATTCTTCAACAGTGGAAGCATGTCAGCCGCTACTCGAAACGAAGCAGATATCGATCCTTTGGAAAACAAGACCTCCTTGCTTATTCCAAAGGCGCCGATTCTGCGGATCATTCCTCCGTTGAACTTCTGCCCCGTGGAGAAACAGCTCTATCGGTCGGGGCAGCCGTCGCTCATCAATCAGTCATTTCTAGAAGAGCTCAACTTGAAGACTATACTATGGTTGGCCAGCGAGGAGCCCGTCGAGGACTTCTTGGACTACTGTCTGAACAAAAGCATCAACATCGAGTTTGTCGGGCTCATCAATGACTACAATTATACGAACATAAATCCGTGGGACTCCTTGGACGAACGGACGATCAAAAAGGCATTGGAGTTCATTTGCAATAAGGAAAACTACCCTTTGCTTGTATGCTGTGGCATGGGGAGACACCGCACGGGTGCGGTGATCGGCTGTTTGCGCCGTCTACAAGGCTGGAATTTGGCCAGTGTATCAGAGGAGTATAGAAGGTTTTCGGGGTCGCGTGGCGGAAGAATTCTCGTTGAGTTGCTTATAGAGAGCTTTGATGTGCTGAGTGTGGAGGGAGACCCTGCCAAGCTTCCTGATTTCTTGAAATAGACTCTATTCAGGTAAAGGCAAAAAAGAATAGCGGAGTCGTTGGCACGCTCCCCGGTCTTTTCAAAAGAAAGCTGCCCTCATCAAATAATGGTCGAACGGCCTTTACAGCGGCGGCCACATTCTGGTGCCAAAATCGTACAAGAAAGATAGGCTTATCCCTCAAGCTCCGAACGTACCCGAAAAACACCCCAAATCTTCATAAAAATTCTCGCATCCTGGCGAAGTCACTCGCGCCAAAAACGAAAGCCAAGGTATAAAGCACACCATTCAAATTCTGATGTGTCCAACTCTTGTCAACGTGTTTGATGCACGTCGATGTGTTTAATGCACGATGAATTTAGAGGCAGCACTTGTTGAAACTAAGGTCAGAGCTTCAGCAATAGTCGGCTACAACATGTAAACTTTCCTTGTGAAACAAACTACAAGATCCGCATATGTTTGAAGCTACACATGAAATACCGTCACTACCATTATTAGTTCTATGAGGTGACGCCTGTCTGATTTGTATCGCCCTGCGGTATTCCGGCGGCTCGCATGACGAAACACCGCCATTTACACCCGTACATCCCACGGGGCGTGCGATTGGGGGATCGCCTCCCGCAGCGGCTAGGAATGGCTAGGGAGGGATAAGAAGAAAGCAAGGTCCAATCGTACAACTATTCTACCTACAACCATTTTCGAGATCGGACACCGAGTCAGTTCTGATTTAGTTGTTTTTTCGTGCTCTCAGAAAGACCATCTTCTCATTTACATTCTTCATAACAGAGTGCAACAAGCCGACTGAGGATACTGCTCCCTCTTCCTCATTCATCAGAAAAATACAATGGGCAAGTGTATTACTATTATCACCCTTTCCGGTGCCACTTCTTTGGGATTGTTGACCGGATCTTTGACCTACCAATCTTTGAAAGGAATCCCTGAATTGATCAGACAGTTGAACCACCAGACGTCGCTTAAATCCTCGTCTGCAGAGCCCGTTTTGGCGGCAATCAGAACAAACTTCACTGTGTCAAACACCGTGAATATGGCCTTGGCTTCGATTTCCACCTGGCTTTTTTCAACCGCGTACAGGCACTCGAGTCCTTCGGGCAAACATCCTTATTTGATATATTCTGCTTTGGGTGCTCCTTTAGCCCTCGTGGTGTTGTACTTCCAAACTGGCACAAAAGCTTGTTCAGTAACTGGCCCTTTTAGTGGGGACAATGATATCGTTCAAGTCATCCGCATGAGAATATCACAGTTGACGGCGAAGTTTTACGCCTTGAAGGAACAAAAGCAGAACCAGGAGCAGAGTCAAAAGCAGACTCAGCAACAGCAGAGCGAGCAATTCACCCAACCTGCGTCTGAGGAGGCGCTGTTGGATCAGTCGTACATCCACGTTTCGGAGGACTCCCTGTCGAGCGACTCGTCACCCGAAACGCCAATTGAGGCGACAGAATCTGTGTCTTCAGCTATTGAAAGCGAGATTGAGGAGGCCTTAGTCAAAAAGGAGCGCGTAAGGGACTTGGAGACGGTCGGCTCTGCGTATAATGTTGCGTCCGTAGTGGCTGGTGTAGGGTTTGCCATCTGCTCAATCGGTGTGATTGGGGATCAGTTTTTCCTTTAGATATGTGGGCGAAGTGTGGATATCTGGAGACTGTATTGGAATTACTGGAAAATGGAAGGAAGATTGCCCCAATGGCGTGTCCATATCACGGGAGTGTAAACAAAGGCTTCGAGCTAAGCTCAGGAGAAATGCTACGACTAGAAAGACATGGTAAGGGCTTGACAAAGGAAAAGGCCGTTAGGTGAGTCCGCTCGACCTATAAGAATTTCTGTTCGGAAGGACAAGGGCTTTTCTTGTCATGGGAATCTTATTTCCGAACTTGGACAGCTCTTCGCGTAGGCTGTTTTTGAGTCGTCTTAAACATGAATGAATATTCTTTTTAATATTTTGGTCAGATCACTGTAGAGGTATACTAAGGGAAACCTAGGATGCAAGTCTTATTTGGTATTAGATACATGTGACAATCATGTTTTACTCGTTCAAAGATTACAGATGGTGATATCGCTATTTGCTTAGGGACTCTTGAATCGCATGGACTACCCCTCAAATCTCTCTAGAGCTATTGTCTTTTCCGGTTCAAGTCGCTATTTCCCGTTTGGCTGCCCGCTCTCTCTTATCTTCCCAATATAAAGTTTTCATAGGAGGTAAACTTCTCCGTTTGACTTCGGACGAACGGTAGTTTTTTTGGATACCTTGTTCGCATTTGAGTTCATAGCTTTCTTGAGACCGCTATTTATAGGGCATGGCGGAGTCTTTGAAATGTTACTGGCTTTTTTTTCAATTTTGCAACAGTATCAGAAGAATCCTTCACAGAAAGGCTCCTTACAAAGTTCCTTCACGAAGTCACCAGCATCTTTGAACATGTCAATCGTGCGATCTTTGAAAAGCAACAATGAACTCTGAAAGCTCATCAACTCGTCATGTTTTATACACTGAAATATGAGTAGAGGGCAAAGAAACATCCAAATCTCGTTATCTGAACGCTCTGCCGCTTGCATGAAATAAATGTAAGGTGCCACATCTCCCTTTATGGCCTGGCTGACGACCTCGTTTTCCCGCAAAAATCTATAAACCGGCTGCAAATTCTTACTAAATTGCGAAAAGAACTCTGTCTCTACGGCATGCTTGGAAATCGAATGCTCCGACGAATTCGCAAAGATCTTCACGTCTTTTTGATTCAAACATTTTCAGAACTGTGTCACCCAATCGAGATTTATTGTAAAACCAGAGCATCAATCTGCTCCTTGGTGCCAATGAAACAGCCTCGAACCCCCTCCTTGGTTCGCATACAGTTTTGGATATGACCTTCCGACCGAAAACCAAAGGTATCGATGAATTGAAGGAAAATATCCGGGAAAAAATGTGTTTTTTTTTAAAATGAGAGTTTTTTGCAATGGCGGGCCCGGGGGCTGTGGAATTTTGCATTAAGCTAACTAAATCGTCGTAACTCAGGCCCGCGTCCAAAAACGGTTTTGCAGGAGCTCCAAGTAAGTTCCAAGTGGATTGACGTGTATTGTCGGGCCGCAAGCTTTGTGCTGCTTTATCCCTTGTCGCCTCATCATCGCTCAAATCGTCATCTCTAAGATCATTGAGACGTCCAAGAACCTTAGCTAAAAAATCACAAGGTTCTGTGGTCTCGCAGGCAATTGCTATATCCCGGCGCATAGCATTAGTTTTGCGTGCCTTGCCTTTAGATGGCGTGGCGGTGCTCACCAAAACAGATCCAGAAGTTGAATTAATCATCACGAAAGTTTGATTATTGATAATTGTGGGTGAAGATCTATATTTTGCTTTACAAAAAAAGATAAATGGGGTCTATTAGAAGGAACTTGGAGACCTGAAAGTACATGCATATTGTTGCACATAAAAAAGAGTTCAGCAAGTGATTAGCCTGCCTGTCGAGAGTAAAGATCATTATTACTCCCTTAAAAGTTACCTCAATATTTATGAAGTGCTTGACAGTTCTACTTGATAGGTCTGAAAGCTCGACTTGCTTCATCAACGGTATGACAAATCTTTAGTATAAACTCAAATAATTTTTGAGGTGTCAAAAGGGTACGAACTAGCTCAAAAGCCTGAGATCACGTCACCGAAAGATCCACGGCGTAGTCATTAGATTCCTTCACCTGATTCTTTATTTATTAGTTGCGCACCGTTTTCAAAAAAAAAAGACATGATCAGCATTTTGTGAACTGAGTCTCGGGCTGTAGAGCACGCTTCTCTTTTCAACAGTTTAGCAAGTGTTCCGGGTTATCCAGACATCCACAAGAGACATTTTCAAATCGCAAGAGATTAAAACGTGTATTATTGAAATGTTGATGCGCATTTCTGTTCAACTTTTGACCATTTTTGAAAGTTACAATATCAAATTCGAAGACACATTGTTGCCGTTCGTCTGACCTTTGTCAAGCATCATGCTAAAATAAAGCTTGATGAGTATGTTTCTACCAGACGGATCATTGGTCTAAGAATTCCTTCAAATGGTGAGCACTCTTTCAATGACGTCACGTGAAAGGTGAATTACGGGAGTAACTCAAACAATGGGTCCGCCCTACATCTTAAGGCAAAGATCAAGTATATCGTGCAGTAAACAAGATACATAAAGCATTACAACAACCGAAAAAAATATTTCTCAGTGTAAAGATCGGGCAGCAATCTTTACAATTCTCAATATTATTGTTTTCGGGGAGCGCGAGCCGCATTGAAAACCAGCGGACATATATCGCCTCGAGGAACTCATAATCAAGCGCTCAACACGATCGAAATATCATCGGGAACAAGAAAAGCCCAGAGAAAGCGACAAATGCTATCATTGCTACAGTGATGAGAGTCAAACCAAAATGCTAGACTAGATTCAACTTCTGATTTATAAATGGGTGGTTTTTAGAACCCCAGAGCCCGCCCTGTGTTCCGAAATAGTAACCGGAGATACAAATCGATCCGTAACTCCGAGAGTGCGTCAACCAACGATCCCAACTGGGGACCTGAAGTACAGATCGCCAGATTTTGCCGGATTGGCTTATCCCCGGGACTCAGCGACATCAAAGACAAAAGAATAAAAATCAGGACAAAAGAATAAAAATCAGGACAAAAGAATAAAAATCAAGACAAAAGAATAAAAATTGAGACAAAAGAATAAAAATCAAGACAAAAGACACGGTCACGCTTCCTCGCAAAAGTCAGATTCAGATAATAAGCCGCGGTGATCGAACGAGCCATGCGTCCTACTGCAAGTTGCTCGGAATGTCATGGAAGGAAAACGAACAAAGAGAGTGGAAAGAAAACAACACGGACTGGTGAATTTTCCCGGTAAAATAGTGAAAGATCGAAAAACAACATATTTCACAGACAAATCCTCCTGTTTGAATAGCGAAAAGAACGTCGCTTGCAACTGTATCCTAACTCATGTATTGAACTTATAGCTTCGTTCTGGGTGGGCCTTTTTTGCTGCGGATGACAAAACGAGCGATGAAATGAGCGCGCCTCAGGCCAGAGATCCACCGTTATATAAAGAGGCGAGCCCCGATCAGCCGTACGCACTACCAGTAAGAAAGATCTCGCAGACTCTTGAGCCCACGGAATCGAACCACAATACACATAAACATGTCATTTTACGATCTCGCACCAAAAGACGCCAAGGGAAACCCTTACCCTTTTTCCGACTTGAAAGGAAAAGTTGTTGTGATTGTTAATGTCGCATCGAAGTGCGGCTTCACCCCACAATATAAGGAGCTTGAGGAATTGAACAAAAAGTACGCCGATAAGAACGTGCAGATCCTTGGGTTCCCATGCAACCAGTTTAATCTGCAAGAGCCAGGAAGCGCTGAGGAAATTGCTTCTTTTTGCTCGTTGAACTACGGTGTTACCTTCCCTGTTTTGGGCAAAATCGAGGTCAATGGCGACAAAGCGGACCCAGTATATAAGTTTTTGAAGAGTCAGAAATCTGGGCTCATGGGCCTCAGCAGAGTCAAGTGGAACTTCGAGAAGTTTTTGATCGACAAAAACGGGAAGGTTGTGGAAAGATACTCTTCGTTGACCAAGCCGCTTTCGATGAGCAGCAAGATTGACGAGTTGCTCAAGTAGGAGACTATTTTCAAGGGCAATGCAGTGCGTTCCGATGTCACTGTGGCTCTATAATTACGCGGACAGGACGCTATTTATGTGCGAACTTATAATCTAATAATATTCAATTTGGAAAAAAACCTTTGTTATTCAGTAGACTCTCGATTTCTTTTTATTAGCGTTACTAATGAATATGGTTAACAGTTCCAAGTTTGCGTGAAACAGCAATTCCGTTCTTCAGCTTTACAGCTCTGTGTGATTTGTTTCTAGCAGCACCGTGTGAGAAATGGTCACGTGTTGGGGTATCAAACGAACACTTCAGCCGGCTCATCTTTTGAGCACCATCTTGCAGGATATGAATAGACTCAATTTTGATTAGCAACATAGCAGAAATCATACATCCGTCAATGCGACAATTGCGGGTCGCTTTTAAGCCAGATGTTTCCATCGCTCTTGGTTCATAGCACCCTATAATACGATGATTCTTTTAAAAAAAAAGAGTTGTTACTCCCATACTTCCATAAAAATAATTTGCGGTTAAAAAAAGACTTAGAAAGCCTGAAAGCCCGTAAAGGTTATACTCTCCTCAAATCCTTCTTTTCATCCAATGAAACCTGTGCTTAGACAATCAGGGTTGTGAACCAGCAAGAAAATGTGCACGTGACACCCAAACTCATGTACTGTATGCACCCGAGTATAGATGCGCGTATGCAGTACCAACGCATAACTAATGCACCTTTCGCTTGTCATAAATGGTGCATGACATCAGGACATTGTTCGGCTACAGTATAAGAGAGAGACAATTCCCTCTTTGGTCAACATTTCAAGTACGAGCTCTGCGTCTGAATTCTGCTTGAAGGTACACTGGTATTGCGTGCTCTTCATGGCGAATTTGGAGTTCAAAAATTAAACAACTGAGAACGACAGACAGCCGTTTGAGGGATCAATAGTCACAGTCGGCCTCTATACATGTAGTAGTCACGTGCTCCCAGATATAGGCGGGAACAAATAGGATGGACTTTAAACCACCACGTAAATTCCAGACTGGACGCTCAGATGCGTTTCTCAGTCATGAGGTATTTTTCTCGATCTTTTTCAAGAATGGCACGTCGACAAACGCACCTTCATGCCGGATCTTAGTCCGCGCAGTTTTGTCATCTGTTCTACAGGCATCCGGAATGTACGTCTGCAAGCAGGTCTATCATCCAATAATAAACTTGCAAGATGTCATTTTACGAGCTTGCACCCAAAGACTTCAAAGGGGAAGAGTTTCCATTCGCTAGTCTAAAGGGAAAAGTCGTGCTCATCGTAAATATTGCAACAAAGTGTCGCTTGGCGTCTCAGTTCAAAGAGCTAGAAGAATTGAACCAGAAATTCGCTGGCCAGGGCGTCCAGATCTTAGCTTTTCCATGCAACCAGTTTGGAAGACAGGAGCCTCGAAGTGCCGTTGAAATCATCTCCTTTTGCTCGATCAACTACGGAGTTACATTTCCGGTACTATACAAAATCAAGGTCAACGGGAGAGACGCTGACCCGGTGTACAAGTTCTTGAAGAGTAAGAAGGCAGGTGTCATGGGTATGAGAAGTATTCCGTGGAATTTTAACAAATTCTTGATCGATCGAAATGGGGAGGTGGTGGAGAGATATTCCGCCCTTACCAGGCCCCACAAGTTGGCTCCAAAAATCGAGAAAATACTCAGGAAGTCATAGGGAGCATAAGTTTCAAACAGACGACAATGTGTTGAAATTTGCAGACATTTTAGCTGCGAAATTGGCGTCAAGTGTTGTGAAGACTCAATGAGGAATTTGGGAAGACCGAAGGCAGATTCTCAGCGCCCCTCTATACTTGAAGAGGGCTCAAATATTTATTAATCTGTTATATTTTGTTCATACTATATGGCGAATCCAAGAATATTCAGAGTTCTCATTTCTCATTCTGGCTTGAAACTAGTGGGACGAAAGGCCGCGAAACGAGATCACTATAATGAATCACTCGCGCACTCACTGACAACAAAAGAGAGACAGAATGGCCTTTTCTATCACTAAAAGAATAATCTCAATTCTGAAATTTTTGTTCATTTATCAGCTTCGATTGACGATGAATCGTCTGATTTTTTTGACGAAAAACTGAGGAGAAAAAGGCATATCTCCGGCGCAATTATGCTTGCCAAAACCAGTAACTCAGAAAAATCCTTCACGTGTAAAAAGCTAAAGCCAGGCTTTCAACGAAAACACATTATTTAGCCTGATCTTCATATGCAGACAAAACTTTTTGCAAGATACGTTTTATAAGAAGCTGCCTCAGGGTATTGGGCAGAAGCAACATCATGTATACCCCACGTTCAGCCTACATGCACCCCATATTGGTGATGTCATGCTCCTGGCGTATCACTAAAATGATCGTCTACGTCAGCGCATTACATTTTGAAAAAAAGGACTATTAAGGATCTCAGTTCTTGTAATTATGGCTATGCAAAGGCAATAGAAAACCTTGATCAAACTGGATAAATATAATGCTTGGTCCGTCATTGCGTAACAGGGAACTCATGGGCACCATTAGTGAACTCGATCCAGCGAAACTCTTTTCGGTTTGCTTCGGGAATCCGGATGCTCTGAGTTTCACACAATACTACACCAGAGACCCAGATACATCGTCACGCCACGTTTATGCCGAAGGGTCGGGGATGCTCAAGAATTTGTACTTCTTCTTTGTGATGTCGTAGCAGTCGTTCAAAGCATCATCGTCCACGAACCAAGACACCTTACCAGCGGCGCCCTCATTGACAATCGAGCTGGGCAAGCCCTTCTCTGGCCTCTCCATGATGATTCTCATAATGGGCGCCTTGGTCAAACCCTCCACCACGAAGGCTACGCGCTGCGCATGGCAAATCACGGGAATCGAAAGCGTGATTCTGTCTTTAGGGCCCAGGGGCGCGTCGGACACAGGCATGCACCAGGCCAAGTCTTCTCTCAACTGCTCGCCGTGGTTCGGGAAAAGCAGCGCAATGTGCCCGTCAGGAGCACATCCAAGGAGCAACAAGTTGAACATGGGCAACTTGACCGAGTCTTTCTTGGCAAAGTTGTCAATGAGGAGTTTCTCGTAGGTGTCGGCACACTCTTGCGGGTCGTTTATCAACAGCTCGTCGATGTGGTACACATTGGGCTTTCTGTCGCCCTCGATCAAGTCAAAAATAACGCGTTTCGCCTGTCCATAGTTGGAGTCAGGGCTATCGAAGGGCACCATCCGCTCGTCGGCGAAGTAGACGTCCCACTTGTCCCACTCGATTTCGTCTTGTCTCGACAACAACCCCTGGTGCAAGATTTTGATGAGCGAGCCACCGCTGATGGCGATTTTGAAGCGCAACTCCGATCGTTTCTTCAACTTGGGCGTGCGGCGCAGAGACTCGCCATTGGGAAGGCCCCCGCTATTGCTTCTGCTGTGTCCTTGTATGGAGACAGTCGACAGCATTTGCAGCAAGGGCGGGCGCTGCAAGGCAGCAAGCTTCATCCCGGCAATCGCGGCTTTATCTAAAGTGTTGTAGAGCGTATTGTTTTGGGCACTTATTATGTGGTCCGCGACGGCGTCGGCGACTCCCTCGAACTCGGGAAACGAGTAGATCAACGGGACCTGTGTTGTCATGGCTGGGGGCAGATGTTTCTGGTTTGTGTGTGTGTTTGTGGCCGGCGGCTAGGTCCAGGTAATACAGAGAGCTTCTGTTTGAAAGGTCGGGAATGGAAGAAAGTATCCTTTTGTTGTATCGGCTATCCTTTTGTTGTATCGATTAAATCGGTAGCGGCTAAAGTTGTATACGTCGGCGGTTTGGAGGGTATCTGGGCGAGCGTCAAATAGCAATAGGGGCTGCTAAAAGTCAATGGTCCGATAAGGATGGACGGGTATTGAAAAACACGAGGGAATTGAGAATTCTCGCAGTTTCTAGAACTTTCGGATAGATAGAGGGAAATGTGCGGGCGCTGGCCTGAGTACTCTTTTTGGAATTTGAAGCTTTTATCGCTCGAAACAAAAGGGATCCACGGAAACAGGCAAAGAAAAAAAACACCCAAAAATTCCGACACGGAGCGGGGCAGGCAAGAAAACAAACGGCGGGTTTTGTGGTCGTAAAAACGGGCGGGCGGCTAATCGGAAGTACGCAGGGTCCACGGCTTTGATTAATCCAATTTTCTAGATGCGATTGCTATGCTTTGCTTTGCTTTGCGATGCGGTTGGTTTGCGTGGGAAGTGGTTGTTTTTTCTCGGAGGGGAAATCGTTCAAACGCTCGTTAGCACGGGAATTCGAGGAGCAGACAGCGTCATCGTGGGGAGGGGTTCGGAGGGCGCGGCACGGTCACGTGACGCCGTTTGTCAGCCCGTCGCTACGTCACGTGATCAAACGCCTCGGGTCACGTGACTGGCTGCGTGCTTGCAGCGGGCGGCTTTTCCCGGCGCCGCGGGGCGTTTCGCTAGGTTTGGAAATCGTTTTCGAATGTTCTTGTGTCACACAAATTCAATTGTTGTATTTGGCTGGTCCTGTGGTGCACCATTTAGCACTGGCCTTATGCGTGTGTGAGCGAAATGACGGAGCATGCGAAATGCTGAGGTGGTAGATTCACACTTCATTTCCGCGCCTGCCGGTTTCCAACAATGTGTAAAACCGGTAGTGAGGGTCTGGTCCTTTTTTCTTTTAAGTGCCTTTCAGCTACCGCGATGTATTAAATTTTTTCCAAATATCGATTTCCGTGAGTGAGCCTCTCTCTCGATCTTGATTAGCTTTTTCTCTATATTCAGTTGAATTCTTCCGGTCTAGCTCGGAACTCTTCATCCTTCAATCAATCGCTTTCCACATGTCTCCCTTTTTGTTTGTAAAACCATTCCGTCTTTGTTTGATATAATACAAAGCCCTCTTTAAAAACAGGATATATCCTCCATTTCCGTGTGACTGTCTTTTGATAACTTGTGCCGTGCTCTTATGAGACGTTGCCATGAACTGAGAAATCCCTGGGTGCAAATTGCACGTGCACGGGATAAGATTGCGTTAATGAAATATAATAGGACTGTAAGTTGTAATAATGGAAATATGAGCACAAAACAAATTTTGCGGAACAATAAACAAAGTAGGCAATCCATCAAATCGAATTTCTCGAAGTCAATTGGAAGGTTTGATCGATTGAGTCTAGTATTGTCCCTCTTCCCTTCTAACTTTCAGTGGCATGGGTGAACCGTGATCTGAGTTCAAGTAAATTGAGCTTGGTGTTTCAAAAAGCGGTAGCAAGTTGTCGATGAGACAAAATTGTTGAATAAGACAATGCTTTTGATATAGCAAAGCAGACGCGAAAATATATGCTCGGGTATGGGATAACACCATTTCCCTTTTCGAAAGTTGGCCGTTCGTATTCTTATGCGTGTTGGAGCTATCGAAATAAAACTTGCTCATTTCTGGACAATTTGAGTAGTACATTTAGTACATGGTGCCTGATTCCGGACAGCTCGAAGGCGCTACGTTGTTTTGGAAGCCGAGGCTCAATCTCCAGCACTGCAATTGATTGATTCATGATTTCGGTAATTGAAAGCCAAGCAAACTTGATTATTACATTGCTTCAAGAAGCGATTTCCACCTAGATTATATTGGGGAATTTGCAAATGACCAAATGCTTATTGGCGGAACCATGTTTCAGGTGCATCTGAGTGCCGAATTAGGCTAAACAAGTCCCGAACACAAGTAAAGCCGCTTGTTTTTACCCGTTGCGCTGCTCGATTGTTTACATTACAGGCCCACTTATTCCGTGAGATATCGCCTTTCATATTTAAAGTGTAAGTTTCTTCAAGAGTGCCCCATGGAACAAACCCTCCATCACTGGACAATGAAGCCAGTCATCGAACACTGAAAATATCTTACACCGATACCACATGCTGCTAAGGTTCCATTTACTGTCATAATAAGCATAAGCCCGTCGAACAATGAGCGGCCGGCATTCTTCTCCCGATTGTTGTTTCTTTGTATAAGCAAGTGCAACTTTGAGCACTTGGGGCAAAAGCAGGTGGCCAAATTTTAGTACTTAAAAACAGTAGATAGTGCCCTGAACTTCTGTATTTGATGCTCTCAAAAACAGTTTCAGTTTCACAATGACAACCAGCAGAACGCCAGTCCAGAAGCCGTTTTCACTCCTCATGTTTTGTCGCTTTCTTTCTTATTTGCTTGTTATGAGCCAAGCTGCCGCCATTGCAATACAATCTAGCAACCATGAGTATAGTGAGATCCAATCTCATGGACTGGATCCAGATCGGAAGTCTAGTGTCGACGATCAATTGGATTCAAGCCAGTCAATGGCTCTCAACCCGTTTGATCTCAAGTTACGGGAAACTTTGCAATCCGGCTTTAGCAAAAGAACCCTTTTTGACGCAACGGCAGAAATCCATGACAACGATGCTCGTGCTGTGCCCCAGGAATCCAATTCTGATTCCAAAAACGATGAAGACTCCTCAGGAAATGAGGCGAAACTTACTGTCACAGAGCCGGACCCACAGCGCATTGAAAAAAGCGAGGATTCTGAACACTCCACGATCTCGCTGACTGAAATCTTGCTGGGCATTTTGGCATCGACTCCCCAAGCTGGCAATACCAATGTGGTAAAAGGTGGAGGCTTTTCCAATGAGCAAATCCAGGACCTTCGCATCAGACTCGCTCTGCTCCAGAAAAAATTGGGGAATGAAAACTCGAAGTCTATCACGAATTTAGGCCAGCGAATCTCAAAAGCAGAGAAAGATTTGGACGGGCTGGCAAATACCAGAGCACTGGACTTGAGCCACGAAACACAGGCAATCATGTTACTAGCCAGCTCAATACCGACCACTGTTTTGGGGCCAGGACCAGTTTCTGAAGATGCCCGGAGCACACACTCGCTTCGTATTAACAACGACGACAGTTCAGATGGGTCTGTTTTAGACCTCACTTACTGCATAGGGCCTGACGGGAAGCTTGACTGGTCTTTGTATCAAGGACAATGTCCACCTGGCATGGTGCCGAATCTCGAGGGTCAGGCAAAGTGGTTAAGTAGATTGGAGGACAGCGAGAAAAAGGCAACTCAAGCCAAAGAAGGCCAGGGAAATGTGGACGAGATTGTTTCCGCCCCGTTGCAGGAAAACGAGCCAAGCGAAGGAGAAGATCATGTGTTTACTGAGGTGGACTTGGACGAAGACGTAATTGTGGAAGAACAACAGGCTTCAACTTCGAAAACCGCACCCAAAACCAAGAGCCCTAGCGCGGAGCCGGAGATTATTCCCTATGGCGTGTTGAGCTTTGATATTGCTACTATCGACGAGTTGGTGGAGGACATTCCCTCCAATAAACGGCAAGCAGCAGCATTTGCATCCGCCTCGCAGAAAGACGGAAGCATAGCCGTGGGCGTCGCTGAGAGTAGTTTCCAATCTGTTCGGGCAAGCGCACGTGTCTTTTCCGAGAGCCAGGATCTCTGCGCTGTAGCTGGACTGCTTTATTACAGGTCTGAGGGGGCGATGCAGGCCCTGGAATTGATCGAAAAAGCGTATCGCCAGGTTTTAAGCAACAAGAACAACACCAACGGGTCTGCTGCAGTGGCTTTTAGTGTGATCACCAAAAACGGCCAGGCTTCAGTTTCGGTGATGAAAGACGCCACTATCTACTTGTTCCGTGATGGGAAGCCGCTATACGAAACTAGGGGAGTTAAAAACGAAGAAGGGAAGCCTGATGTGGTGAAAATCGATAAGGGAAGCCCTGCATTTGATCTGTTCACTTACAGCGACAACCAGGAGTGGCAGCTCAAGGATGGCGACATTTTGGTCTTACTCCTGAGCAAAATGCGGGAGTATATGAAACGGAAGTTCTTCTATCAGATTGTTGGAAAATGTGACGAGTATTCGGCCAGAGGGGTAGCAGAGCTATTGTCCGAGCACGTGCTTGGCCGGGTTCAGAGGAAGCAGAAGAAGGCTCAGGGCGGTGGTTTCTGGTCATGTTTTTCGTTTCTTAAAAACAAGGTGCCTGAATTTCCCACGGACGTCAGCTTGGCTGTGGTGAAAGTATCTCCAGGGAAATAAGTCCCTTGTTGTCAGGTAGGTCGGGTTTCAATTTAGTAAACAAAACCAGTGACTGAGTTCTAAGTAACACAGCTAGGATGGTATATCTAACGCGTTTGAGTTGGTTGATCTTAGCTTATCAATGATAGGTTTAGAGTATTGATGAGAATAACCAACCGAATATCAGGATCGTGACCATTAGAAGCGTTGGATGCAGCTTATGGAATGATTAAATCTTCACTAGATTTGATGAGTTGAACAGTTTGGACTCACTTCTTGAATCAAGAAAGATTCCTTGACCGACATGACAAATAGACCTAGAGAGGTTGCACTTTGCAGAACACCAGAAATGGCCTCAACGCTTCATTGACCTCTTGGGTGTACCTCATCTTATGGAACGGTAGTATTATCAATGAATGAAAAGAAGATTCGCATGCACACACCTTTTAAGCTCATCTCGCAAGGTAAGTAGAAAATTCTTTGATCAAAAAGACTACTGTCACACAAAAGAGAGCCGTGATTTGCTTCAAACGAGAGCCCCAGAATCTCACGCACTACAAATGTTGAAAAAACGCCAGCATCACCGAATTAAGCATATGCCGGCCCATGAGCTGCCTTTTTGAAACCTTCGATTAAAAAATGGAAATTCTGATAGTCCTCTGAGCCCAGTTCTCACTCTCAATTGACACCGAACTTTGCCATAAATTTCACCCAAAACTTTGTAACAGACTTTTGTTCCTAGAGACGCAGGCGGGATTCGCACCCACATGTTCTTATGTGCCAGACGAACCCTAGAGGCAAATCGGGAACCTTGAACGTACAATCGCCTGTACCACTACCCCACAAAACCTTTAGAACTTATCACCTTTGCAACCAAAAACCTTCAATACCAAAAACCTTCAATACCAAAACCCTTTGGAACACTTAATCCTCAAAACTCCATCTCAGCCAATTCAAAGAACGCAATGTACAGCACCGGGTTCAAGCTTATCCTGGGCCTTGTACGGAAATATCTCGCCCAGAAAGTCGATGCAGATTCCTCTAAGATCACAGATTCTTTAGCCTCGGATTCCCACGCTCAATGGTCTGTGGAAGGCGATTTTGGCAAGGCAACCGTCACGGCCACGCGGCTCACGGACGAGAATACGATTTTGAATTTCATCAGCGGCGAAAATGCACGTGCCGTGCAAGTAAACTTGGCTGCAATTGGCGTGAGTTTGCCCGTAAAAGTGAGCGAAATCTCGCCACAGTTATTAGCCGCCTTCACCGATGTGGTCGACACAAAGCTCCAGGAAGGGGGCGGGTTCTGGAAATCGCCAAGAAAAAGCGTAAATGCACCTGAAAGCAGAACACAAAAAGAGGACCTTTCCGAGCCCCTTTTTGCACAGCCGCCGACGTCAGACGTGCCGTTTCCAGCAGCCGCCCGGGGCGTGCGGAAACCGGTTTCGAGACCGCCGGATATGCCCGATTTCGACGACGAATATGGGTTGAAAGGCCGTCATAGTACTGCACCTGAGCCGGGCTTTTTTGGAATCGGCGACCGTGATTTGAACCCGCCAGGTTTGCCACGTGATCCGCTCATGAAACCGTACATTGATCCGCTTTCCGGCGGATCTGCGGCCGGCGGAATGTATCCTACAGCCGACCACCCGATGTTTGGCCAAAGAAAGGGCAATACTTCGAGGGAAGGCGTGCCTCCAGGCGCTCGATACGACGATCCTTATGGCGAGGATAACTTGGAAGATATGGGCATGGGACTACCCGGGAACTTGAGACAGCCAGGGGCTGGGCCAGACGGCTCTCCATTTGGTGGGTCTCAATTTGGTGGGTCTTCATTTGGCGGGCCCTCATTCGGCGGGCCTTCCTTTGGTGGGCCTTCCTTTGGATGAGCAGTAGAAAAGGCTGATAGCAGACAGGAGGTTCCTTTGGAAAACCACTCACTTCTTTTTTGGGAACAAAGGCACCTTTTCATTTGAGCTGGTTATAGCGGGAAATACTAAGAGCTATACTTTATCACCAGTGCCGATTCCACATCTCTCAGCTCGGCCGGTCTTCCTCACAATCAACCCTGAATTTTAGAGAATTGAACATTTTAGTGATCCCTCAATCGGCGCTTATATGACCTGGTCATACTCTTCCAGGTCCACGTATTGGCCGCGCATAGACATCCTGACGTTTCTCGCAAAAAGAGCGGGGTTTTTGACCAACGCGTTGGCGGCGTCTTTGTTGAGCGGGTCGTTCGGATTGAGTTCCAAAAAAAGAAAGTTGAGTCCTAGGAGCACGGCGTTCAATGAAAGAACGGGCGACCAGTCCTCTCGCAAAATGTTCAAGCACACGTTTCCTTCCAAATCGATATTCGGATGGTATATTTTCTGGACGCATTTGATCCGAGGCGGGTCGATCGGGTAGTTTTCCAGAATGTCCACTTTGAACCGGAATCGGCCTCCCTTATAGTGGCCTTCCACAGGGCAGATCTCGATGCCAAAATGAAACAAATCCTGCAGATCAGGCATGTTGATTTTGATCAGCCGAGGGAGCTCCAACTCCGTGATGTCTTTTTGCAACCTGATCTGGGCGGCTGTCACTTTTCCATGGACTTCCACACTTTTATGTTCTTGGCCCAGCAGCTGTGCTTTTTCCTGCTGTTTCTGTTTCTGGAGCTGGCGGATTTTCAACTGCGATTGTTAGTACTGGGTGGTAGGATATTATAGGGTTTTAAGGAGAGTTACTTACCATTTTTGCTTTTGTTGTTGAAGAAAGAGAGTAGTATTGGTAGTGTTGATTTCTAATTTCCCCATACGCGATCTGGAGCAGGTGCTTGTGCCGGTGTACGGGTCTTTCAGTAAATGGACCGATTTTGGCTTATATTAGTAGACAGCTTCTTTAGGCAGCCATGATTTTTCTGGCGATACTGCTAGTTTGAGTTGAATTTGACTCCGCCCTCCATTTCTTAAGATTTGTTTTCTGTACTTCTTAATTATTTTTTTCATGTTCTCGTTTTCTCGTCACTCAATGCTTGTTTCGTCAAGGCCTCATTTTCTCCACTACGCTTACGAGAGTTCGATGGAACTGCAATTTGGTCGCTGGCATCAACAGAGGCGTGCCGAGCTCATCGATCTGCTTTTCAATCAAGCCTAGGGCGTTTCTGGTACACTTCAAGCATTGGAGAACTCGAACATAAGGCGTGCGCATGGGGCACTCGATACTTAAAAGCCACTTTAGCTCGCAACCGGCCTCCTGCTGCAAATATGACTCAATGCTTTTGTTCGGTTTCTCCCAATTGCTTATGGAAGTTGCAGACCCTGTCTTCTTTTCCTCACCATCAACATCGGTTGTCTTCTCCTTCAAACTCTCCAGATCGGAGGCAAAAGTCATTCCTGCATTTTTCTTCAAGTCCGTCAGCAATTGCTGGTATAATGTACCCGCGTAAGGCGATTCCTTGAACGAGAGGAGCTTTCCGTAGCTCGTCCAAAGCAGAACATCGCCTAGGTTTTGTCTGCATTTGCTTCGAACAAGCGAAATCACCGACTTCTCGTCGAAAATGAATTCCGACTGCCGCGACACCTCCACTAGCCAAACTAGCGTGAATCCCGCCGCATAATTGGCCAAATGCGTCTCCATGGATCGTGCAACTTGTTTTAAGAAACAGAGGAACTTATCCGCTCTAAAGCTCTGAAATAGAAGCCCCACCGAAAGTTTGCGGAGCCAATGCCATAGACACGAGCTCTTGTTGATTTTGTCGAACCTGGATGTTGCAAGTGCCGTGCAAAACACAAAGTCATTTTGAGCCCAGGACACACTGTTTCGATGACAAAGTTCCCATAGAACAAGTTCGTGGACTCTCCATATCGTAGTATACTCATTCGTCGAAAGAAGGAGGGCCAAAGTGGCAAAATACGTGTGTTCAAGGCCAGTGTCATCTAGTTTTTTGATGGTCTCGGCCGTAGGA
>JAKUBE010000604.1:0-23334 GCA_030674755.1 Metschnikowia henanensis | reverse complement strand
TTTCGCCCGAGGTGGTGTTGTGCGACTGCCCGGGGCTCGTGTTCCCGAACTTCGCGTATTCGAACGGCGAGTTGGTGTGCAATGGCGTGTTGCCAATCGACCAGTTGCGCGAGCATATCCCGCCCACATCATTGGTGTGCCAGCGGATTCCGAAATTCTACCTCGAGGCCGTGTACGGCATCCACATCCCGATCCAGAGCAAACACGACGGCGGCAACGGCATCTATCCGACCGCCCGAGAGCTCCTAAACGCATATGCTCGTGCACGTGGTTATATGACACAAGGGTTTGGCTCCGCCGACGAGTCACGTGCCTCCAGATACATCCTCAAGGACTACGTGAACGGGAAGTTGCTCTACATCAACCCGCCGCCCAAGAAAATGCCCGACGGCTCCTACGGCATCCCGTCGTTGGCGGAGTCACGTGACTTCAACGCCGGCATCTATACGTTGCAGTCGTTGCCCGAGTCCAGGCAGCAGCAGCTTCTCTCGGCGCTCGCCGCGAAGAACATTCAAGCGGACGACTTCGACTTGGCCCGCGATTTGAGCAAGTTGAACTTTTCCATGCATCTTTCCGAGGACCCCAACCAGAAAAGCGCCAGCGGCCCTTCTTCTGGGCCCACCACCAGATTCTACGGCGGGCGCCAGGCGGCGTTGGAAAGTGCCGCCGACGACTTGGACAAGGAGTTTTTTAAGATGAACGACGTGCAGGCGAAGATGAACTCCGCGTTCCACAAGAACCAGCTTCCGGGAGGAAAAGGCGACAAGAAGCACAATAAGAAGAACAAGAAGGCCGACAAAAAGGTCAGGGTCGTGGGGTACTAGAGACAAAACACAGATTAGAAGTTGCTGCAATATACGGCGCCTTCAGAGTCTACGCATGCTTAGGTTTTTGAATCATGGGAACGCGTATCTCGTTAACTTTTTTGAACACTTTGGCATTTTTAACTCAGGTCTAGTAAGCTTGGTGTATCTCAGTAATAATAACGAGGATTCAGACTAAGGATAACTTCCTTGAGTGGGATTTGCCGTCCCCCTAGATTTCTTTAGCAAAAAACTTGCAATTCTGACTTGCCGTTCCTTGTAGACCGTAGTGGAAGGATTGTTGCCCTCAAAAACCTTTGATAAACGGAGCGTCGACTGTTCTTTCCTTCAAATCGGAATTATAAAGAGCACTCTCGCCATGATTGTAGACAAACAGACGTCTGGGGGTTCCTCTCGAAACGACATCATTTTGAAGGACGTCACTTAAAGGGTATTAGACCCCACAAGTAACTAAAAACTGTACAGAAAAACCTATAAAGATCGCAATGCCAATTCAGGCGAGAAGGTGCAAGCACTCACTCGCGAGACCCCACTAAAAGATGTGATTATCTCAAGAGGACCTCTGCCCATAACTGACATCAACAGCTCAAATTTGTGATATTTATGTCATCGCCCTATGGAACATGTCTTTTTAAAGGCCCGTGACCATAACAAGTACGTAAGAGATTTAAATTAGCTACCATTTGTCGAGAGAAAATTTTTGTTTCGCATCAGAATCATCAAACTGTTTCACGTTATCAAGTTGTACCGTCTTTAAGTCGAGATACTCATCAATATCTTCCACCTTTTTTTCGAAAACGTCATGATACGGAATAAATTGGCGGGATCCAAAATACATGTCATCTTGAGGTAACTAGACCACGGGTTATTAATACATAAGCATGATCGGTGAGACACAGACTTATGCACGTCTTCAATCCGATAGACTCTCAACGACGATACATAGGCACATTGAGGGAGATTCGGACCTACAATACATAAAAAATCAAAGGATATAAGTCAGACTCATAGCACATATGCATATTGAGGGAGACACAACCTCTTTACACGTAGAATACAACCTCTATATGAAATGACATACAACTCAATCTTTTGATGACGTTAACAGATCCATTAACCCTAAAACTACTATTACAGACACGTATCAAATGACGCCCAGCCGAGCGTATAATACCCATCCTTTCATTGCGTTCACATTCTCCCAAGCACCTTCAACATAAGTCCATGTCCGGCCCGTTCATCTGTCGGATGCGATCGTCACGCCATTTCTCATAATCGTCGCCAACTATCGTAGAATTCGAAATACTGCCGCTGCTGAGTCGGGCGCTGAGCTCAGGCTTGCTAATCTCCTTGGGCGGGATAATGAGCGGCCCACCAAACACCGCATTGCACTGGGCGAACGAGTTCTCTTTGTCTTTCTCCGAATCTTCTGGTGCTCCATTTGGCTTCCACGGCGATGAAACACTAGTAATAGACAGATTTTTGTTGGATGCCCGAAGCGGCGAGATTCGCGAGCACATCAGATAGAACGAGTCGTTGCTCGGGCTGGAATTGGTCCAGCTCACAGGTTGCGGATGTCTGGTATTTGATTGCTTTGGCTCCAAAGAAGTGTTGAGCGGTACTAGAACCGCACCGGCACGCCGATGGCCTTTTTCGGAAATCGCAGACTGGCCAGAAACTGGCACACGTCTCGCTGGATGAGAGACGGGTTTCTGCACAGGAGAAAGCCGAGCTTTAGATCCGGGTTTTTGCATCGGCTGTCTGTTCTGAAAAGAGCTCGTCGGAGGTGACTTTCGATGGCCCGCTTTTACAACCCTGGTCGGCGAATGGCTCGTTTTATTAGGAGATGGGGCTCTGGTGGCAGCCGCGGAATTTGTTCTGGATCTCGCGGGCTTGGTTCCCTGATTGCTCAAGTCGGACTCTATCAACAAGACCTTCTCGAACATATCTTCATTGCCAGCAGTGATGGGGAGTTGGCCTTTTGAGAGCAGCTTGTCGTTGAATGCTATGATCTCTTGTTTCAACAGGGCAAGGACCCGCGGCAAGTTCCGGTGGATTTTCTTGCGCAACTTCTCCTCGTTCAACAAGATCTTGCACGAGTTTTTGCTGAGCAAGCGGGACGAGTCTTTCGAGGACTCTGCGAGAAACTTTTGGTCCTCGAGTAATTCCATCAACTGAGCATATAGCGATAACACCTGTTCCTTGGAGGTATAGTCCAGTTTGAGTCGTTGGATCTCCGCCTCGTGCTCGTTGAGAATCTGTTCCTTATCGCCAGGGCCATTCTCGTTTACATCGTATTCATGATACTTGAACTCCTTGCATCGCGAGGCGGGGTACAACAATTTCGCGTGGAGTTCGGAGATTTGCTTCCGTGCGTCGACGATAAAACTGTCCACATACTCGGCCCGTTTCGTATACAACCGCTTCAACTCCATCCTAAAATTTGCTAATGACTGGTCGGTGAGATTGGAGTTTTCCGCAAGAAACCTGCCCGTGTAGCTCTGGTTTTCTCCCAATTTCTCCCACAACCCCATACACGCCTGCGAATACTGCTCCCACTTCTTTTGCTTGTTGTCTTTGATGGTCTGGAGCGTATGTGCGAGCTGCGAAACAAAATTTAGATGTATATCCATCAACCCGAACTCGCGCGGGTTTGTCTGGATGAACTTGAGAGTATCGATGTCAAGGAGGCCCTCGCCTGGATTTGAGCTCTGCTTGTCTTTTTCAGAATGGCACTGCATCCGCTGGATGGCAATGAGATCCAGATCACTTAGCGAAAGCACTTCGATCAACTGTAGGCAATTGGAGATATCACCCTTCATTTTTGCAGAGCGCGTCTCGAGTTCCCGTTCGGTGTGCTCCACCAATCTGGTCACTTGAGAAATAACGTCGTTGGTGATCTTAGTGACCTTGAGTCCCCGGAGCGCATGCACTAGATTATGATTGATTTCTCGGAGTCGGTTCATGCGATCATCTGAAGAAAATTCGGTGCCACCATTTGCTTCTGTGGCCACAGATTGGCGCTTTTTGCTGGGACTGGAGACTATAAATGCCACGTCTGCTGCAGCGGTATCGTTCATTCCCTGCCGAAGTTCGGGATTATAATTGCGAGTCGTCATTTTCAAGTCACTTAGTACGGTGTCGAAATCAGATAGAAGGGCCGCGTGCTCTTCAGCATCTGCTTTGGAAGGAATCATGTTTATAAGAGATATCTGCGACTGCTCTCTGAAGTTGTCGGAAATGGTCTCTGCGTTCTCCCAAAACATGCGGTTGACCTCGTTGAACTTCTTGAAAACCACAACAAACGCCTTTAGGACTTCAAGAAATATCAGATTAAGCCGTGCCTTGCTCTGCATCAAAGACAAGTCTGGGGTGCGAGAAGCGTTATATTGGGGAAGGCCGTTTGAAGAAGATTCCCGTAGCGAGCCTGTCATCTGAAGATCCGCATCGGAGATTCCTAAATCTTTAGCTCTAGGCCCCATTTCTGAATACGTGAACGGCGAGCCTAGCCCTGCGTTTCTCGACAAAAGCATATCCGTCGGAGACCCGGGCTCGCCGTCCAGAAACAAAAACGAGTTTCTCAGAAACCCCACGTTTTTGGTCAGATGTAGTTTGGTCATGTGCTGGAACACATCTTCTTTGCAGCCCTCCGCATACATCGAGGCATTGTCAAAAACGATTCCCCGACTCGAAAGTTTCAGATTGCGTTCGCCGCTTGGATCGTCGAGCATTGCAAGAATAACGCGAATCTGCTGCCGGAGCCATTCGCACTCATTGCTCATGGTGACCTTTTCTCGTTCTAGCGAGCTTTTAAACGCCACAATCGTGCTGTTGATGGCGTCAAAAATCTCGGTTTCCTTTTCGGTGATTTCCAGCGGCATGTAGCCGATCTCGTTGTATATCAAGCTGACGCTTTGTATCGTTTCGTTCACTTTTGCCGCAATGATATCAAGCTGTCCCTTTGTTTGTAGAGGTGTTGAGAAAGACTGCTCAAGCACAGACCGACTGTGAGATTGTCGGTTTCCTTGTTCTGCCATTTGTTCTGCCATTTGTTCACTCATTTGTTCAGTCGTTTGTTCAGTCGTTTGTTCAGTCATCTGTCCGGACAATTGGTCAGAATTGTGGTCAGGATTATGGTCAGGTATACGATCAGATAGATGGTCAGATATATGGTAAGAAATATGTTCACGTCGCGAGGCGGGGTTATAATGTAGATTCATGGGGGACGCTGCCAGATAAGACATAATCCCGGGCTGATCTTTGTTATTTAACACTTGACTAGTGTTGCAGCATGCATTCCCGTGGAAAGCGTAAGAATTGTGGGTTTAATAACAGAGTGAGCAATTACTCACTTTCAGTCAATGGTCGGTGATGAAAGTGGACGAAGAGCCGAGGCGTTGATAACGATCTTGAATCAGTGGGGAGTGTTTGAGGTGAATGTTGTGGATGGAATGAGCGAGGTACGAGCTGGAGAATACACAACTCTAATTTTTTTCCTATCTCGGATCTTGTCCTCACACAGTCCAAGGCAAAAGCTTCTCGTTTGTTATTACGCTTCCGAATGCGGCCGCTTTGTAAACACTCGGAGGAAAAGCATCGCGAATTGCATGACTCTGGTGCACGGGTGTATATCTGCCACACGGCTGCAAATCGAGCTCACTCACTAAACTCGAGACTTGTGGAAATGATTGTTTTTTTCAGGAGCAGACCCCTGAAAGAGTTTAAGATACTCCTTTATAGAACTGGCGTAAAATTCCCGATTCTTCCGTTTTTCTCGTTTTTCTCGTTCTTCTCGTTCTTCTCGTTCTTCTCGTTCTTCTCGTTCTTCTCGTTCTCCTTCTCGTTCTCCTTCTCATTCTCCTTCTCATTCTCCTTCTCATTCTCCTTTTCATTCTCCTTTTCGTTCTCCTTCTCTTTCTTCTCGTTCTCGTTCTCCCTCTTTCTTCTTTTCGTTTCTTACTTCTCTCCACATCCCTCCTCCCTCTTCTTGTTTCTTCTTCTTTCCCTTTCTTCCTTTTACCTCCTTTCCTTCCCTCACTTCCCTTCACGTCCCTCCTCGCTCTTCTTGTTCCTCGCAAGTTCACGTAAGATCCATTCAAGCTCCTCGCCCATGTTCACATCTGCATCAGTAAGCGCCGAGAGGCCCAAGGAATTTTCAATCTCCAACCCGGCCTCAGGATCAGACTTCAACTTCTCTGTTTCCAAGCGCGCGGCCCTCAGTTTGGCTCTCACTGTGTTTCTATATTGAGTGCCCGTATGGGCCCATTTCTGTTCACGCGCAATATCGAATAAGTGGTCAGCAGCCACCGATTTGGCCTTGGCCCCGCTTTGCATAAGAAGCATGAACCATTGCTGGGCCTTGTCCATTTCGCCCTTCTGATAATGGTGCATAATAAGCGGATATACCTGGTTTAGAGTGATGGGCACCGCCAAGTCGCGAGCGCGTTTGAAAGTGCCAAGCGCAAACGCCAAGTCGTGGTGCTTGAGCAACCCCGAGCTGATCATCAAGTCGAAAATGTATGTGTTTTTGATGGTTCCGGGCGCCACGTAGTGCTGGAGAAAGTCGTTGAAAATCAGCTTGGCGCTGGCAAACTTGAAGGGGTCATGCACAAGGTCTAGGCCCTCTCTGGCCTCGGCATCGTTCCGCAAGAGCTGGTCGAGAAATAATACAACGATGCTTTCGTCGACGTTTTCGGTACTGAACGCCCCTGGTTTGGCCTCTCCAATTGTCCCTTGAATTCTTGCCGTGTCGGGATTTGCCTGTTTTTCCTGTTTTTTCTGTTTTTTCTGTTTTACCTGGGCTGCCTGCTTTTCCTGGATTGCCTGCTTTTCCTGGGCCACCTGCTTTGCCTGCTCGAGCTGCTTTTTGTATTTCTCATAGAGTCGCCCCACAAGAAGTGGGCTGGTGCGCTGCTCTACGGGCAAGTTGCGAAGTGCCACAATATACATTTCACGCAAGCTGGCGTGAGTCATATGCGAGCGTTTCAACGAGTTGTGAATCTCTGCTTTTTGCACAACAGAGTACAGATGGTCCACCAGCCCAGGGCCATAAATAAGATCTAGGAGCAACAACTCCTTGAGTGTGGCTAGCGCATCGTCGTTTTCTCTTGTGAAAAGCGAAGCAAAGTACCCCACAGCGACCTGCGGGTGCCGTGCAAACTTGCCCGTGATCACCTTCATGATTTCGGCCACCAAGCTCACGTGCTCCTCCGGAGAGAGCTCTTCTGTGTGGAGGTAGTTCACCAAAAGAAGCGCCTCGTCGTAGAACTGGTCCACGCGCAAAGCGGTGAGGATTCTTAGCAAGGTTTGCGGCACGACGCTGAGCCGCGATTTCATGACGTAGCGCAAGAACTTGAGACATTCCTGGGGGCCCTTGAATGCCATAGAGTGCGAGAGCATCACACTAAGCACAAGCTGGAGATACCCCGGATCGTTCACCATCTCGAACTTCGTCACGAGAAGCTCAAGGTACATGTTCAGGGACGTGACGTCTTTTTTACGGAGCGCCTGCTGTGTGTACAGAGCGAGCTCGCCAAGCAGAAAGTAAAGCACCATTTTCTGTTTCTGAGCTTCGGGTAAGTACGGCTCTTCTGTGTGGTGCCACTTGGCGCCGAGCATTCCTGTACGGGCGACAAAACGGTCCAATGCAGATCCGTTTAGGAGATGTGTTTTGATCATATGGTAGTGGTTGTAATGGCCGAACCTGATGTTTGTATGAACCATGGCTGCAAACAAGAGCGGCCACTGGTCCTTGGGTAGATTCTCGCACAACGGCCGCAGTAACTCCAGCGTGAGAGTGATCGGGTTTGTGTTCACTCGCCCCGTGAGCGCCAACTTCGTGATATAGTTTAAGGCAATGCTCGAGGCAGCTGTTGCGTTCTCTTTACTTTCCCCGAGAATCTTACGGAGATTGGCCTTTATAGCCTTGCGGCACTCGGGCGCCACGGGATCTTCGATGTACTTAAGCACAGACAGCCGGAGCGAGTCGTCCTTGTAAAAAGTACGCAAGTATGCAAACACGGTTTCCCGCACTAAAGGCTCGTCGATGAGGTCTAGATAAAGCACGGCCAACTTGGTGTCTTTGATGAGATATTCATGAAAGATCTCAATGATATGTTTGTGAAACTGGTCAGTTTCACTCACCGACCGCGGCGGGATCGTGAGAAGGTGTTTGAGCTCTTTTATGTTGAGCTTTAGTAGCTGCGATTTGTCGAGCCCGTAGAGCGGATTGGGGTACGTTGAAAGCGGAAGGTCAAGCACGTTTTCGGGGAGTTTTCGGCACGAAAAGACATTGGGTAAGAAGGCAGGGTTCCGTACTGCCGTTCCCTGGAATCGCCTGGGGGATAATTGGCGCAAAGCGTATCGATAGGCCATTGTCAAAAGCAGTGTTCAAAGCTAGGGCCTGGCTAGTATGAGTAAATGAAGTGGATGCAAATTGGCTCTGGACAAAGAAGTTATGAAATGAACGACTTTTGTGTCGGAAGATGGGCTTTGCAAGAATAGCCCAAATCTTCAAATAGCAGTTATCGCTTACTTGGAGCCGTTGGGTGGGGCTAAGTGTATTTATATATCGATCTAGCAGGTTTCTGCGCGCAGCTTATGCCAATAATTTTTCATACTGTTGGTTATTTGGATTCCGACCCCACCAAATAGTGTTTGGGCAGGACACGACCTTCGCAGTGAGGTCATCTTTGGCGTCGACAAACAAAGAAGTTTGAAGCCTGAACTGAAAATTAAGGGAGATATATATATAATACTTCGAGGAGTAGGCAGTCATCAGTAAGACCGAACCTCGCAAAACTTTGTTCTCCTGTAGACAGATTATCAAACCTGTGCACGCATGCACATCTGACACACCCAGTTGTCATAAATTCCAACACATACATAGATGATAGCGCGCACCTGTTATGGGTTGAGTCGGTTGAGTTTTCTGTGGGAGTATTGTATCAGCCGGTAGAACCTCGGTATATCCTTCTTTTTCCATATTCTGACACGACGTGCTTGAGAACTCGATGACACCTTTGGTTTTGAATTTTTCAGCAATGAAATGGTTCGACGCCTGAGACTACGTGCGTTGCACCCCCGCTTATTCGGTCCCATTTTGTTCGATATTGCGTCAGGTCTCGCAAATATTTTCGATTCTCCGTTGCTCTCAGTTTCGAGGGAAGAGTAGTGTAAACTTTTTCAAAAGGTGCATTTTCGGAGATTTGTCTCTTTTCAGCTCATTTTCGGCACAGTTATTGATGACTGTTACGGGTCTACTAACTATTATCGAGGCGTGGACGCCCAATGTGTTCCATGCGTTACAGTCATTTAATCCTTTTGCCTCTAACAATTAGATTTGGAAGCATTTCATGGAGTTGCTTGACACGAGTCAATTGCTAAACAGAGACTATTATTATGAAAGCTCACATCTTGGCACTTCTGGCTTATTTCATAGTATGAGACTGATCTCCCTAACTTTTTAAGCAATGGCATATTTAATGGGACGTGAATCGAGACCAAGAGAAGCAAAATACGATTCATACATTTCAGACCATGTCATGATTTTTCTTCACTGCAGACTGAGTAGCAATGTTTATAAAGAAAGGTGTCATTTTTAATACATCAATTGGGCTTCTCTGTATCTTGTCTCTGAGCTTATGAGGTGTTAGTTAGGGTCAAGTTCTTGGGATGGTAAAAAGCGCCCTTTCGGGATAAAAAAAATTAATACTATGTTGGTGTGTATTGCCCGTACTATGAATTCATCAACACTCATTCTTTCAGACCAAAGAAAATGAATTTTATGAAAATGCACAATTAATTTTGACAGAACGTGAAGTTTTTTTCATGGGACCTTCAGTGATGCAGATGATTGATACTCCAAAACGATTTTGCTTCCCAAGCGAAACTTCGCCTCAGAGAATTCAAGTGTGGCATAATCTTCTGAATATCATATTATTAGACATTGAACGTGATGATCCGATATGGGGTTCATAAACCTCTGCGATACGGAAAGTCGTATTATGCAATGCGCTAATGACAATATGAAATGCGCTATTAACAATATGGAATGCGCTATTAACAATATGCAATTCTCTAATATACAATGCAACCCTTTTGCCCTACTCGGCCCAACTTTCAAGCCCCATTTCCGTGCTATCGCGGCCGGCCTCTCTATATATATACCTCTGGTAAAAGTAGCCGATGTCGAACACGATTGTGCCTGAGCTTCCCAATAAATAAGGCAACTGTTTCCAGAAAAACGCCATTCTGTCTTCCGCCGCCACAAACTCGCAGCTCGTCAACACAGACACGGTGTACGTCAAGTTTCCTAGAAGCGCCGATCCGAATAAGAGAGGCGAGATCCCGTCCACGGATTTTCGGAGATAGTTCTTATAGAGCTGTGGGCACCGGGAGCTCACGTACACGCACGTGCATCCCCATGCAAGAATAAGACCAAGAGTTTCTTTGAAAGAAGAGGTTATAATATCCCCCTGGTTCTCTGTGCGCATAGCTTGAGAGACACCGGCATTTATGAGAATGCCGGCAGCGGCAGAAAGATTTCCTCCCGTTTGGCCCCCGACTTTTCCCCATTTAGGCGATGTACCCGTGGCGCCAAATCCAGAAAACGTCGAAGAGCTATTTCCAGAAGACGAGAGACTGGTCGAAGGGGTCGGAAGACTTTCTTTACCCGATTTATCGGGAATAGGAGCCGCAAAGTAGCCACGAGACTCTTTTTCTACATTATTCGGGCGAATATGCATGGCGCCCGTTTCCTCGTGGAATTCCGTGGCGTGTGTATTTGCAGCCAGCGCCAGAAATTCGTCGTTTTGCGTTATTTTCAAGAAATTCTGCCGTGGATACACGCTGTTGTAGTAATAATATTGGTAGCAGAGCGTCAAGTCGTTGGCGAGGAAAAACATGCTGAGATAGATCTGGAAATCCAACGCGGCGTCGTTAAGTAGACAACTGGTGAAACTGAGAAAATCGCCCATAAACCACAAAAGAAGAAACAGAGGCGAGATTCCGTCGGCGGACTTTGCCGTATAGTTCGCTATTATCTGAGGAGCCTGAGCACAGATCCAGCTTAGTAGAGAGAGCGTGCTAAAGAGGTGAGAAACGCTTGAGGCAGAACATTCGGTCATTTTCGGGAAAGAGTGATACTTTTCTGGACGTGTCCTTGTATGTTGTACAATTGTTTTGGTATTTCTCTACTGAGATCTTGGAAAAAAAGTATGTGTGGCAGGCGTGGTGTGTTTATGTATCTTTATATGGGATCATGCAGTGGTATCTCTGGTTAGAGATAAGATGAATCATCGCGGCTAAGCTGACGCGTTGCCTAATTGGGCCAAGACGGAATCAGTCACAGGGGCGTATGCAGTGCCGACGTGAAAAAACCATCTTTGTGAGATTGGCTGAGGCATGAAAATCGAGGGCTAGTAAAATTTCGGATCCTGGGACGATCATTCTTCACTAAAATTCAAATTTGATTTGTAAGGCGTTTTTCAGCGGTGCTGGAGCCACACTTTTGATCGTGAAGACTGTGTCTTCTCGCTCTATAAAATTAGTGTACTGTTTTATCCTTTCATCGGCTACCGAGGCCCGAGACTTGAGCAGCCTCTTTGACAATTCTGATGGAGCCAGGTAATCTGTAGCGTCGTCAGCTGATTTCAAACAGAACTGTTTTCAAGAAAAGCGACCATCGTGTCCTTCTTGAGCTTAGATAGAGCTGATGCGTAGAAGGTCTCGAGCTTCATTGTATTTCCAAAATAACTGCATCTTCACTTCCCATTCAACAGCAAGCCGATTCGAACCCACCCCCTTTTTCACCTCGCGTGAAGACGGATACAAGATAAGCTTGCCATTTCGTCCATGATCCAAACGCCATTGGTAATTTGCATGCAAGCTTTGCAGGCAATGATTCATAGCTCAAAAGACAGCGGTCAGAATCTGGGGGTCTAGAGAGACAACCACCCTCTGACTGAAACATGCGCTTGCAGCCTTATGCCCCTTCATACCTCAACAATGCTTCACACGTATCACTCCCAGAAACACTAGCGGCCTGTGCATTTAGAACATCGACACGAGCAAAACCCTATAGTTTGTACAAGGCATCGAGGAACCCCACAATGACCCTCTCCGCCACGCCCGCGGTCGAGACGCTGCCTGCCACCCCGTAGAGAGCAGCGGTGTTGCTCTCCGGCAACGCGTCCCCGCGTTCCTGGGTCTCCACAATCTCCACCAAGTCAGCAATCATCTCGTCGGCAACCGGCACCGAGAGCCGGGTAAACGCAAAGTGCAATGCCGCCGGGTTCTGCAACGACGCCAAGTGCCAGCCCCGCTTCAGCATGGCGTCGCCAATCTGGTAGATGTTCAAGCTGCTTGTTTTGCGTGTGGTGAACGCCACCACCGACGCGATTGGGTCGCCTAGCACCCGCAAGTGCTTTGCGAGCAGCGGGTGCGTGTCGAGAGCGCGCCGGACCTTGTTCGTCACGCCCACAATCTCGGAACACGACTTGGTGTAGCCCTCTGCGCCCATCGTGAGCAATGTGGCCCAGCAACCAGCCATCAAGGCGCCTGGCCTGCTTCCAGCGAGCGTGGGCAGGCCGTACATGCCGCCCGTCCAGTCGCTCAGCACGTAGTACTGGCACTCGCGGAGTTTCGGGTCGCGGTACATGATCACCAGGGACCCTTTTGGGGCAAAGCCGTACTTATGCGTGTCGCACGATATGGACGTGACGCCCGGCACGCGGAAGTCGAAGAGCGGGATCGGCCTCAGGCCGTGCACTTGCAGCCGCTCCAAAAACGTCACGATGAACGAGCCCAAACACGCGTCCACGTGAAGGGGAATGTTGTATTTGATGGCCAACTGCGAGATGCCTTCGATATCGTCAATGATCCCGTGTGGGTAGTTCGGCGCAGAGCCCACAAGCAACACGGTGTTGGCGTTGATTCGCTGGCGCATCTGCCGCACGTCGACTTGATACGTGGCCGGGTCCAAGTCCACTTTATGTAGCGTCATGCCAAAGTAGTAGCACGCCTTTTCGATCCCCGCGTGCACCGTGACCGGGGCCACGACCTCGGGCCGCGTGATCCCTTTTGTGATTCTGCCGTGTTCCCGCGCGGCTAGCCCCGCAAGCAAAAGCGACTCCGTGCCGCCTGAAGTCGAGCTGCCACACGCCAGTTTTGGCGCGTTGAAAATGCCCAAAACCATCGCCACGATCTCCGCCTCCATCTTGCGGATCCCGGGGAACACGTCTGGGTGCAACTGGTTCGCCACGCTGTACATTTCGTATGCCCTCAGCTGTAAAGAAAGCAACAGCTCTCCACCGTGATAAACGGCGCCCAGAACACGCCCGTTTTGCCAGTCGCTGTGGCCGAGCACCTCCTGTGTTTGTGCGATTTGCTCAAGCACAGACTCAGGGGCCATACCCGCCGAGGGAAGCTGCGGGAACTGGCTTAACGAGCTGTCGTTTTTAATGATTTCCTTCTCGACAAACGCAATTGTTTTCGTGAGTTCCCGGTCGATTTTGCGCCGGATCGGCGGCAACGCCATCACTACGGCAGACCATCTTTTGTACACATTTCGGGCCCCGATTCTCGCCGCACGGAAAACGCCATATGTCCTAAGAGGCTTCAAAATCGCCAAGCACGTGCGCCATACAAACGCTGCAAAAACCACGTCGCGGAGCAAAAAAGCACCGCCCCATTTTGGCGCTCCGTACTGCTCCCAGAAATAATCATACAAGTCCTGAGAAAGCCGGCGGGCATATAGATTCAAAAAGAACGCTAGCGGCACAAGATCCTGCGGTATGTACTGGCTGCCAATCAATCCGGGCAGAACGAGGCCCGGCTCTTTTTCGGCCATCATCCTGAAGTGTTTGTTTTGTGTAAATCCTGTGTTTTTTAGGGTAAAGGCACGAATGCTAGAGGTACCCTAGTACAGATATATGTATGGTAGCACTATGAGTACTGAGAACCTTATAACAGGATATGTAATAAGGGCAGCGGTAATACCAGGGGCAACGAAAAAAGGAATCGTTGCAAAAAGAGTCCTAGTTGTATCCTTTTGGAAAACAGGAAAAGATGGTGTACCAACTGCTTTACTTTGGCGGCTAAAGAAGGCTTGTTAATATATAGACGTGCTATAATTGCCTGGAGGCGCGAGGCTAGCGGCTAGACCCGTGACCCCGCGCCGGGCCGCAGCCGGCGGACCCCGGCACTTCTGCGAGTTCCGGAGCAGGACTTAAGAAATCAGCCCATTTATACTTAATCGGTCGGGAGAAAATCGGATCGCCTGTCGCATGTCAGCACCACTTGAAAAGAGGGATAACTGAAGAAACACCGTATTCATTTTACCGGTGCAGAAGCTCTCGCAACATTCCTTGTGGTCAAAAAGAGGGACGGTCTTGCCATCTGCAAACGGTTTTTCCAGAAGAGTAGATCCAAAAGTTGAAACCAACTCATTGGCGGTAGAACTGAAGGACGTAGTTTCAAATTTCAAAACTCGTTCCGGCTACCCGACAGTCATGTTAAACCTCGCTCTATCATTGAAACACCCAGACCAATTCGAGGCCATGGCATACTTGTTCCAGCTTTATCCTCGGCTCCTGTAATATTAGCTCATGTAATATTAGCGCCATCGATGCGAAACAGTCGCAGACATACAAAGAAAAGAAAGTCTAACGAAGCTCGAAACATCATTTTTGAGTGCATTAGTTACACTGTGATCTGAGTGACAACCTGCTGAGTCTCAGTCCCCAATGTCAATAGCCATAGTTTGAATGAAATTGTCGCCTCGGCCCACAGATCCTCAAATCTTTGAGATGTTAAATTGACCCGCAAATTTTGTTTCACCCTCTTGAACTCACATCGGAGTAGATGCTCTACTCACGCGAAGCGTCTGTCTATTGATAGCCGGAGGTGCCGTTGCTTCAGCGCTCGAGTTTCGCTCTTTCACCAACTTGTCAAATCGCAGCGAGAAAAACTCATTAATCAAAGCGTTCTCCTCTGTGAGGCGCTTGAGGCGTAGTTCGTATGCAGCGATCTCGTCCTTTCTTGCGAGAGAAGGAACGATCAGCATCCCCGGACCTTCTGCTTTCTTTTGAAGCTCGATCTGCTTCTTTTTGAGGCGGTCGAGTTTTGCGGTCACCTTCATTGCCTGTGCAGACTTTTGCTGGTACTCCTCGCGAGCAACCTCGATTTCATCTCCAAGTGTCTTACTTTCGCTTGTAAGAACAACCTTTTCCTTGCTGAGTTGCTCGAGCGTCTCTTCTTGTTCAGCGATCAATTTGCTGATATCGCTGTCGGTCTTGTTTTCAAGAGAATTTTTGAGGTGGTCAAGCATTTGCTGTGCCTCAGCTACCAATTCCTGCAACTTTTGATTTTCGGTTTCGACCCGATTGAATCTTTTGTCTACCGCCAAAACTTCCTCATTGAGCTTCCGGAGTTTTCTGTAGTTTTCGCCAATATCATCCTCATCCTTGTCGATTTCCTCTTGTCTCCGTGCCTCTCTGTTCCTGAGTTCGGGAATAATGTTGACAAGTGCATCTGTCTTCAATGTTCCCACTTGTGCCAACCGAGCATTCATGAATCGCGCCAACTGGCGCTTGAAGCCATCGTAAGTATCTATGGTGATGTTTTCAAATTTTATTTGACCGCCGTTGTTCGAGCCATTCATCTCCGCGCAAAAGGTATGGCTGAGCATGGTAAGATGATTTTTGTCAAGCCTAGCTTTGAGCTCCAACCCAGATATCGACGTATCCAATTGCTTCGAGTATTCACCTATCCACTTAAAGGACGACATGGGCGGCGTCTTTTGCCAATTGAATAACAAGTCCGCCATCGGCTTCATCCTTGTTCCAAAGACTACGCTCGTAATTTCATCGACATGACCCGAGAAGAGGATATGTCGGTTTGCAACAAAGCTGCGAATAACTTGGAGCCGCCACTTGGATTCTGTATCTGTTGATAGATTGCCTAAATCAGTCTCAGGCTTTCCCGTCACCATCTGGATGTGCTCAACTGAAAATGCGGGCAATGGTATAAGGAGAGGAATAAGCCGTTGAGGTGATCCAATTGCATTCAGTTCCGGCTGTGCCAGAGCTCGCAACAATTCAACACCCGGACTCGATAGATCAAGTTCTGAGTCGAACGAGATCATCATATTGAAGGGAGTGTCAGTAGTGTAGGAGTAGCATAAGTGATTGCTTGTAACTAGATGAAGAACAAGCTCCTTTTTCGTTGCTTTGTTCCGGCCCGCGTACCTCGCTGCAAAGTGCTGATGACGGTGCTTGTACTCAGTGGTCTGTTCATCATCTGGAAGATCGTCTCGATCGAGTCTGCTCAGTTTAGACGTCTCTTCGAAGAGAGTCTTCCCACTGTTCACATTGCGGTAGCGTAGCTTTTTGCCGAGAATCAAGCCTTCGATGAGCTCCAACTCCTTGATGCTCTTAGCAATTACCAAGAGGTTGTAATCTGCGGGTGGCGACTCAAGCTCGTATTTTTCGGAAATGGCGTCTATAATTCGATCGAACAGCATGAGCTTGCCCGAAAGACTGCAGAGGCGGGACTTTGTCGACAGAAGTAGCAACCCCTTTGAGATGAAATGGTCAACCACAAGAGAGGGGTGCATACAAATGGTGAGAAGCTGATTGTACATGATGGAAAGGGCCTTTGCACGGCCGTTCTTTTCTCCATCGTGATGCCCATTTACAGTGTCCTCCGGGCCCAGTAGGAGGCTGTTGATGTTTGACCGTTCTCTCTGTGGAAAAAGTTCCGCCAGCAAAGTTGACGCAAACATCTGTACCACTGCCTCGGACATGTCTTTTTGGAGGAGCGACATTTCCGTGGGTAGATAGTAGACAGCCTTGGGATTGGTTTCCTCCCGATCTGGATTTGCCTCGTTGAAGAAAGAATTTGAAGGCACGATATTCGTAAAGTTGCCAAGCTCTGGCTCTGGCTGGAGCCCGTTGTCGCTCGAAAGCAAATCCATCAAGTTCATAGACCTGCCAGACATGATGGTAGTTTCGCGGATATATGAAAGCGATCTCGGGCTGATTTATCAAAATCTGGAAATCGTGGGCGGAATGTTTGCAACGAGTGAGGTGTGCCTGAGACAACAAAAGCGATGGAGAAATTGGCAATCAACTTTGGCAGTCAATATAGTAAAAATCCAAGACCTTTCTGAGACCACCTCTCGATCGTCGTACAAGGATTAGGGACGGTGTAATTATTATCGTGACCACCAGTCGACAGAAAAGCAAAGAGTGGAGGTCTGGTGAAATGAGAACCGAAGTTACGAGCCGCGTTCCTGCACGTCCCATGCGCATAAGCGTCGCGAGCTAAAAACCACCAGCTTTTTGACAAAAAGCTTAAGTGCATTTTAAAGGAGATTCTTCATGATCTAGAAATGCTAGGCTCGCCACTGCGTGTAGTTTTAACGCGAACACACAATCGAGCGCGAGCAAGCTATCGGAGCTCACTTGCCTAGCAAATTTTCTCTCACACTTTTCAACACGATTGGGTGGGTAAGTATCATCGCGGTGTTCACAACGTAGAGACCACAATATCAACGGCTGGAAGCAGTTTTGTCACTTGTTCCGAATTAGGCCTCAAAAAAAAAAGTTAATTTCTCGCCGGCGACCGCTACCGCCTTTTCTTCTTGATCACAACATTCACCCCGAGCCCGCCCAAACTAGACCATACCAGCTTGTTGACTGCCTTTGGAAGTTTTCGCCCGTAGAGACACTGGTCAACAAGCCACATGCCCACAATGAACTCTGCCTTGTTGAGTGTGCCGTCTTTCCTGCAATCGACAAGCTCCCAGATTGCCTGCAAAGTTTCGCGGGGAAGATTGCTTCTGCTCCAGAGCTTTTTCACCACACTGCCATGGATGAGGTTCTGTGTTGTGACACTTTCGAGGCCATGGAGCTCCTTGATGTCGCTCAGGTCGAAATCCACATTGAGTTTTGCCGAGAGCTGGGCGGCCCGCTCGGAAATCTCTTGCTCGCTGTATTCTCGGACGGATTGCGAAAGCGCCGGCTCCTCCTCTCGCTCGTAGTCCACGCCCCTCAATTTCGTGGCCACGTGGTTCATGTAGAGCCCCTTGTTGCTGACCCAGAGCCCCTCGTAGCGCTTGCGTTGCGCGTCGGAAATCACATCCAAGTCGCCGTGGTTCTTCCACGGCTTGTCCTCATTGAACGCCGTTTTCTTTTCCTTCCGCTTATCCTGTTTCCGCATGGTCGTTTTGAGTTTCACGGGCTGAGACGCTGCGCCTTGCTTCTTAGGGCCAAGGCTCTGAACGGGCGCAAGCGAGAGCTCGTTTTCGTCCGCGGGCGGCGAGTCTGGATCGTACATGACGCCCTTGGCGCGTTTCGGCTTCTTTTTCTTCGAAAAGAGCCCGATCCGGTGGTGGTGCTTGTCCAGACAAATGCCCGGAAAGAGCGGGAACTTGACGGTTTCCGAGTCGTCGGTGTCGATATCACTCGACTCGATTCCGGGCGCCGCAGAGTCGAGGTCCAGGCCAGACGTGTCACGTGCAGAGTCCGTGTCGATGTAGACCGGCGGCTTTTTGCGCCCGGGCTTGGCCGGCACTTTGTCTGAATTCACTAGATCTGGGCCGTTCGATTCCAAGATCACAGGCAGAAATGACGGTTTGGCAAGCGGTTCGGGCGCAGACGCAGCAAGCCCTCGATCGACTCCTTGCGACGAGAGCGGGATCGGAATGGGCGCCGGCGTATCGTGCGGACTGGGCGGCGTTCTTTTCGCAATCTCAGAGCTGTTTCTGTCGTGGTAGGAAAACTGGAAGTTTGGCGCCAAAAGTGCCCGGGACTCGCCGGGATTGGGCTCGGAAACCACCGAGCCGACAGACAGCTGCGAGCGGCTGGATGTGTTATTCTCGTAGAAATCGCCTGCAGAGCTCTGTCTGCTGGTGTTTTTTATCTCTTGGGCTTTTATGTCCGGGCTTTTTATCTCCAGGGTCTTTGTCTCCGGGGTTTCCATTTCCGGGTGCCCGTTCAGGTCAAGCTCTCTGCTGAGATCCTCGTACAGAGGCGCGTTCAAAGAGACAGCCAGCGAAAGCACCATGCGCAGATCCACGGCCTGGCGGAACTGGTGGAGTGCAAGCTGGCCCTTTTTCGAGGCCTCTTTCAGCGTGCCGACCTTCAGTTTCAGGTTGATCAGCAGCCGCACATGCTCGAGCATATCGTGCGGTTTTGTACTCGGCAGTTTCAGGCTCAGGGGCGTCTCCACTGGTATTTCGTGGGCAGAAGACGAGATTCCTTTCGGGAGACTGAAATAGTCAACGTTAGCCGCCGGGCTCGCGCCCAGCTCGTCCGCCGTGCCCAACAGCGTTTTCAGGCCCCGCAGGCTGCGCAGCCCCCGCAGCCCACGCAGGTTCCGCAGGTTTCGGGCCGCTTTTGTGGCGCCAGAAACGGGCGTATATATACCTGCAGATCTCGCCGCCGAAGACGCCCATGCGTTTGAAACAGCCGCTGGTCCGGGCGTCGTTTTTGTGCTAGCCGCCGGGGTCGCCGCTGACCCGGGCCCGGGGGTGACTCTGCTGTTTTTGCGCCCGGGTTTCACCGGGATAGGCGCCTCGATGGGCTGGGGTCTTATTCCGGGCGTTGTGGGCGCCACAGAATCGCCAGGAGTGTGGTTTTTTTGCAGCACATAGCCTAGGTCCGTGTTGATCCGGAACAGCGGCTTTCGTTTGTGTGACGAGGCGAGGGCGGGCGCCTTTGTGCCCAGAAATGCCGCCGAGGCTGCTGCCTGTGCTGAGCTCATAGTGTAAATATTAGCGTCGGGCCAAAAGAGAGGAAATTCGATGGTATGTCGGGAACTTGAATTATGGCTCGTCTCAATTCTACGTTGTGAAAAGACCCCTATACTTTTTTTTCGGGTTTCAGCAGCAAAACGTGGATTTGAACCGACCTGATTGTGGCTCTGTCGGTATCTGTTTCGGGCCTCGGGCCTCTATACCAGACCCGACCAGGCCAAACCATTTTTAGCTGCAGCGCTGACACGTGTATGCAGGCCGATGACGTGCGGGCCAGCGAGGCTGTAGCAAGGGGAGGATGGGGGATACAGAGATTAAGATAGGTATTCCGTGTCAGTATCACGTGAGGTCTTCAATCTGGAAAATGAAGCGAAGAGAGGAATGGGATCTTTTGGGTTATTGAAAAAATGTGAAAAATTGTGGAGAATGCTGGAAAGGAAGACTCATCCATTGCGGATTCTAGCTCAATGTGCCTGGCTGAGACGGCAGCGTCCAAAATTAGAACCGGGCCTAACTTCGACGACTACTTTTACTGAAGCGAATTGTGGAAAGAATATTATTTATAAAAGACACGAAGAATAGGCTGCTGGGAAATTTCCTGACGCTTGCGATATTGTGCCATCCTTCCCGCTTTGTGTTTTTTTATCATCGGCTCAAATTACTGTAACAAAGAAGGCCTAGTTATTCTCAGCCTCACGTCAATTCTGTCAGGCGCGTCGCAGAAACATGAAGGCTTTCACCCTTCATTTCTCTCTATTTAGACTGCTAGGAAAAGAAGCTTGGACTTAAAAAGCCATTCTCACTTTCTTATCTCTTCATCCTCTATGGTACCAATTCCCCTTGCGTCCGAATTCATACCACAATTACTTCCTATAGTTTGTGTCCTCTCGTGGCCCCGCACCTTTCTCTTCTTCGAGAATAATAAGACCCTTCAATCTGCGTAAAGTTAGTATGAAATGTTTTTACCAGCCGCTTTCTCGATTATCTGCCTTTCTACCCCACCGAATCCGACACATTTGACTGTAAAGTTTCGGGCTACAAGGCGAGGACTCAACCAAGGGGGCGTTTCATTTGAGTTGCCAATAGGTTCTTTTCATCTAACAATAGATACAAAGTATGGACATCATTCTCCTTCTGATTGGACTTTCTCTTTATGATGTTGTCGCCTCAGTCGGTTGTCCCTATCTTCTTGCTTTCATGGTTCATGCTTTCTAAAACCCCTTTAATGATTATCAAGAATCAGAGTATTAAAGTTTCTGTCTCCGCCAATAGCCTAGTCACATCTCAATAAGCAGATAATTAAACATGGTGTTATTTTCATTGGTTTGCTCACGTGTTTTTGGGGGCTAAAGTCCATAAAACTACTTCTAGCAAGGACGTGGATACTATTCATCTTGAGGACCGTATTGCCAATTTAGAAAATCACTTGGCTATACCCTTCAAGTTGCCAATGCAATTGACAACTTTCTAGAATATTTGTAGCTTTTCGAAAACGAAACTGTCAAAAGCAATTGGCATGACCTAGCTCAAGCAGCCACCTGGTGAAAGCCAAAGATTATGTGCTCTGAGAAGACAATGCCGAAGAGATCTTCTACAACGCTTGGCAAGCCTAGCTCCAGGAAACGAGTTCTGAAGTACAAGGCATTCACGCCAAACCTGTGACAAAAAAAGAGTGTATTTTTGTATTCTCAATATTAGTTAAGTTGTTTTTTTTTCAGAATTCCCGAAACAAGAAAGGCGAGTTGCGTGGTGTTCTCATAATCCTAATACGGGCTCGCTACATTCATGGTGCTCAGGAAATACGAGGTCTAACCTCGAGATCAAATTTGAACACACCCAACAATAGATAAAAATTGACAATCAGGCTCCTTTAAATGAGAAACCCCGTCTTGTTCTCCCAATCAATGGCGTTCGCTTATTGTGAGCGTCCACCTTATTTCTTTAAATAAAACTTGAGCGCGATCCGATAGATGATTCTAAGCGACGAGAACATACTTTGTCACATTTTCTCCTTCCTTCACCTCATGAGGCTTGAATATATCAAACCAAATCAACTGCTCCCCTCTTTCATCAATCCCCTCTTTCATCTTCTTCCCTCATCTCCCCGCTTCTTCTCTCTTCTCCCCTCTTCTTCTCTCATCTCCCTTTCATCTCCTCTCATCTCCCTACTTTCTCTTTCCCCGGTTTGCGTTGGCGTTTCTGCCCCGGCCCACGCGCACGCCACTGGACCTGTTGGAAGCGCCAAATGGTGAGATAAAGTTATCGGCACTGCCACCACCCACAAACTCCTGGAGCATTTTCTCGCTTTTGCGGCGGCGCCACGCGTCTTCCTTTATAGCGTCAGCATACTCGCGCTGGTCCTCGCGTAGAATGACCGGATCCTGGAGATCACGGTGCCTGTTTTCCTTGTTGTGCTGGTGGCCGGCGTTGCCCTGTTTTTTCTGGGTGTTTTTGCTCAACGGCGACGCCATCGAGTACACCTGGCCGCGGGTGATCCACTTGAAATTTTTCTTGAGGTGCGGGGTGATTTTGCCCGTGGCGTTATCGATGGAAACGGCACATCTCAATAAAGTGTCGCCGCCACACCGCGGACAGAAATGCTTGCGGGCGCCCAGTTTGGGCATCGGCGTCATCTTGAAACACGCGTGGCACCGGTACATGAAATTCTTGACGCTGCGGATCTGCTTGCCCGAAAGATGGTTCATGAGCCGCAACCCGATTTGCATCGACACGTTCTGGCACGCAAAGTCGCCTGTGGTGATGGCGACCGCCACACGCTCTTCTTTCTCAGTAGGCGCGTCACGCACGGTTTCGTTTGTGTCTTTTGTCATGATTTCCTGGAGGTTTGTGGGCGTGATCCAGTCGCCGTCGTCGTCTTCTTCTTCGGCCTCTTCTCCGTCGCCGGTCTCGTCCGCAACCTCAATGTTATCGAAGTCGGGAATAAGAGAGTTTGGCGAGGCGTCGTGGTTGAGTCCAGTATTTTCAGACTCATTGTAGGTAGATGCCTCAGATTGAAGAGACGCTTTTTCTTTATCGTCCCCTTTCTCTCCTTGGTCTTCACTTGTGCCGTTCCCGTTCTGGCCGGCGGCTAAAGCCTCCTTGTTCTCAAAACTTTCATCTCCTCTTCTCACAGCCTCTTTCTCTTCTGAATAGGCAACTTTCTGTGCCTCTATACGACTGGCATGGTACCGCTTTCTGTGCTTCCAAGCGGGCGTTCTGTGTTTCCGCGTGACCACCTGAAACCCATCGTCGTCCTCCTCTTGCTCCTTTTGTGTTTCCTCGTTTTCTCTGTCCTCTTGGCTAGACTCGGTTGAAGTTATAGACTCTTTGCCTTCATCCTTAGTCACGTGGTCTTCCGGACTTTGGGCCACGCCTTTAGCCGCCAGGGGGTCCAGCCTTATCTCTGTTTCATCCCCCTCGAGTTTCTGGCCCGGATATTTCCGCAACTTTCGGTCGCCCGTTTTCTCATATTCTAGCTCATAGGCCAACGCTATTATATGTATATCGTTCATCGAAAGCACCGAGTAGTCGCCGGTCAATTTGGCAAACGCGCTCACTTTATCGATGAACACCTGTTTCGGCTGTCTCACAACCAACGTGTCGCCCCAAAGAAGCAACTGATTCCGTGCATGGTCGTCTCTTAATTCCGCCTTAACTCCGGGAGTCGTGTAGTGCTTAGCTGCATATTGCTGTAATGCCGAGGCGGATTGTGTGATCAAGGGCGTGGCGTCAAGCACCAACGAGTCGACG
>JAKUBE010000603.1:0-23699 GCA_030674755.1 Metschnikowia henanensis | reverse complement strand
GGTTGGTCGACGCGGCCGGCGTGGCCTCGTTGTTGGCCACCACCGAATGCGCGGTGGTCGATGCGCCAGAACCAAAGGGAGCCGCACCACCTGCTGGAGGCATGGGCGGCATGGGTGGAATGCCAGGCATGGGCTTCTGATGAGGCGGCCTTTGTTTGAGTCTGTATATAGTAAGCACCCACCCAGTATAAAGAATTACACGAAAGAAGACGTTTTTGGTAGATTGTAGGGCGTTGGCTGTGCTGTACTTCTGTTCTGTAGTATGAGAGAGTACGAGAGAGAAGGATTGATCCTTTATTACGGTGGACATTCTTGCGGCAGATGATGTACTTGCTTATTTCCAAATTCTTCATTGTTTTGAACTTTATTCAATTTAGTTTCACCCTTCACGCTGCTGGCGATTATTTCATTATTATCTGCTTATCTTTAGGCCGCGTCTTTATTACCATTCTTCATCTGCCTTCATATAGCTGCGACTCCATCGCATGAGCGAGTACATCAAATTTCATTGAGAGCCTTAAATGTACGTTCAATAATTTCGAAAGAAAGAGAAACGCATTGCCCAAGTCAATTATTTCATCGTTTATAGACCTGAAGGTTATAAAAACAGGGTCACGGACAAGTACTAGCATTGACTCGCACGGACCTCGACTACTAGTATCTAATAATATACCCAAAGTTGTCGGCATTCTTGCCCTTAATATACATGGTTCTTTGAGATCCGCTGGATAATGTTTGAGGATCCTTTTGTTCCGCAAGGCCGACGGAAAACGGGCACTCGCAATGCCCGGCTCCTAAGTATAATCGAGGAGGATGCATATGAAAAGTTGGCCCTGGCAATAGAAGAAAAAGGGCGGTGGTTTTTTTCGAAAGCCGACCGTGCAGACGTGCTACGACGAGTCCGCCAGAGTTACAAAGAGAGAGACTATCCTCAGGCGACTTTTGAGGATTGGCATCCGGTCACAGACGATGAACATGATGACGATGTTAACGCTAAAGCAGAGCCCAAATCGCAAACTGAAGCATATCTAGGAAGAGCCGGAACAGATTTTGATGCGCTTGTGGTCCACTCGATCGTCGAAGAACTCAAACGGAGCGGGTATAAAGGCACTTCTGGCCCAAATGGGAAGGTGGGGGCTGGCTCTTCACATGTACAAGATCACACAAATGGATCTAGGAGAAGCTCACAGGATCTTTCAGACACTGACTCCCTGGATTCTGAGCGAGGTAAGAAAGTTTCTAGTCCAGATCTATCTTCTGATAGTTCCTCTGCGGGCGACTCTTCAGATTCAGATTCGTCAGATGACGGAAATAGCACGGCCGATAGCGAAGCCAGTAGTACGCACAAAAAAAGGGCCATTTCCGCTTTGGAAAAAGCTACCGAAAGCAGTGAAGAAGAAGATGATGAAGATTTGAGTCAAGATCTAGCCATGGCGCGGAAAAAGCTCCGCCAGTGGGCGAACGCCCAAGATACCGAGCGCTCGTGGCTCAAAGATCGCTATACTCTCCACAAATATGGGTTCGAACTATACGACGATACGGACGCCACTCCGCACGATTCTTTAAGGAGACAACACGCTATCACGCTCCGCACAATCTTGCATTTGAAAGTCTTGGAGCAGGACTGGCAGCTAGCGTTTCAGACGTTTTCGCTTCTAGTCAAAATGTCGTACGTCGACTTGCGTTCTCTCTGGCCTCTAGGCATTGAAATCCTCAGCCAGCTTCGGGACGAGGCAAGAAACGGTCTGCAAAAAGCGGGGAATGCGGGCCGTCAAATGCAGATGAAAATCCAGCAGTTTTACGAGTGGATGTCGTTGGCGTTTCCCATGTACGTGAGACCATTGGTTTCATTTAATCTGACCCAAGGGCCCGTTTTTCGTACAGGCTCTCGGACATATACGCCGATCTACAAGGTGGCAAGTCTCTGGAACCTCTTATCTGAAAAACAGTACACATTGCTCCGAGACAACGTAAATGAACTCATGCTCCTGCCACCATATGCGCTGGATGGCGTGTTCTGCTATATGTTGATATTATGCTGTCTTTCCGAGAACAGGGACCTTCTCTCTGTTTACGAGGACTTCGACCACAAGCTCGACGAAATATTAGATGGTACCTCATCCATCGGCGACTTGTCGGAGAACATGTCTTTATTGGCCAGCAAAGAGTCGATGAAAACATACATATTCCGCAACATTGCGGAGGTGACCCGTTTGTCAGGCCAATGCGATTCGCTTGATTTCGAGTATTCTAAGCACACGGTTGAGGCAGCCATCAAATACACAAGATCTGTACTAGCGGGCCAGGCGCCTCCTAGCCTTGATCCTGAAATTGCTCCCCCGGCCCTTAGCTTTAGTTTCGAGAAAGGAAGGATTATGCCCACTAAAGTGAGATCGGCGGCGTTGCCCAGGAAATACTGGGACCGGGCCGTTTGTGAGAATAAGAAGGCAGATATCAAGCATTGGGCCGCCAGGTTTTTCACCCCGACATCCAAGAACAAAGTCGTCTGCTTGATCTGTAGAGGAGTGCCTGAACTGCGACGCCGTGCTACTTTAATGGGCCATCTCGAAAGCCACGACATAAACTCCAGGAATCAGAAGAAGAAACTCGATCTCCTAAAGGAGCTGGATATGGCGGAAATGGTAAAGCATCAGGGGAAACAAAGTACAGAGCCAAGCAAGGCAAAGAGAATGCCCCCTTTGAAAGGCACGAGAACGTTGAGTACTCAAAAGAGCGCACAAGTTGTGCCTGTTCAAAAAACATCTCCGCTAACTAACCGGATATCTGAAACACCCAGTTCCAGCGATGAGATCAGTCTGTCCGATTCCGAGAGAGCCAGTGATGATTCCGAGAGAATTAGTGATGTCTCAGAAGCTTCTTTCGACTTGAACCCTGACAACACTCTCGCGGTTAGTACCCAGATTGAGGAGAATCTCCAAAACCACAGTTTCGAGATTCCCACCGAAGCTATGGATGTTGAGCCACGCCAGCCAAACTCGTTACGCGCAGATCACCTGGAAAAACCACACGACCATCGAAAAGAGGAACATGATTTCGAGAGAGACGAGGAAGTCTTACCTGGAAATACTAGCCCTCCTCAAGACATTAGCTCTGAGTATCCAATGAACCGCATCGACGACTCTTTTGATGATCGAATGGTGTCCAGAAATCACAGAGATAGCGATGTTTCATTCAATGGATTCAGTCCGGACGCAACTCGAGAAAACCACACGCTCGCTGCAGATATGAGCAGGGACATCAGTCGAGACTTCCACCAGTTTGCCACCCAGACACAGGAAACCCAAAGATTCTCAGAGCTGCCGAATCCACATAATGGAAAAGATCAAGAGAAAACCCAGTATGATTGGAAAGGGGAGTTTACAGTGGATCTGCATCCAGCAGACAGTTCCATAAACTTCACCCATGTGATTGCAGATTCGTTCACGGAAAAAGAGGCTGGCCACATTGAGGATAACACCTCATTGAGTGAAACGTCAGTGTTGGGGCTGGCTACGGGTGATGAAGATTTCTAGGCCAAGTAAATTGCTCTACAAAGACTTGGAAGTAAGGTTTTTGAATGAAAGTTGAAGCTCTGTTCATGGAAATCAATTCGTAGATACTATCAGTCACATTTCGGCTTGGCTTCATTCAGCAGATGTATTTCGGCGGATGGTAAGCCAAGCAGTTTCGGAAGGAGAGAGCTTGACTCTGAAGCGATGAGGGTCAGAAGTCGGAGCCAACGGGAAACTACACCAGTCTCTGGGGATGAAGTGAGGTCTTCCAGACTCTTCACCTTCTCTCGTTGCTGCAATTTGGGTATCATGTATTGGGGGCGCCAGCCTTGCCTCTGCACCTTGAGATTCAGTCCATGTTGGGCTGCTTTGTACAATTTCTGGTGCCATGGTCGGAGTTGGTGCGGGGATTGTAGTTGCGGGTTCATCGTTTGTCAGGGTGTTCGTAGATAAAGCTCCCGGAGGTACTGGGCGGTCTACCGGCGCAGGAGCAGGAGCGTTTGTAGGCTGTACCGAGGCCAGAGAATCAGGCGCATTTGTGATGAACACCTTTTTTCGGCAAAGAGGACAGCTGTCTGAGCGCTCAAGCCAATCTTTCAAACAGCACAAATGCAAAATGTGGCCACACTGGAGCTTCTTCGGCTGCTTTCTTGGATTCAAGGACCGGCCTCTAGCAGCGAGGAACGAAGCAGGGTGATGCATGTCTTCGCGGCATATTATACACATGTGGTCGGCCGCAGCCAACTCCTCTTCCGAAGGACAAGCAAGCTGGCTTTCAAGATGGCGAGATTGAGTGAGAAAGCTCGCAAAATGATAGATCTGCTTGAATGTCTGGTGCGTAGATACAATACAACCCTGTATGAGGGGGATTGGCAATGCCACGCGCGAGTGGAAATACAACGTGTAGAGAAACACGGCGTAAAAGAAGCTTTTCAAGATCGAAGTCATGATTTCAAAGCCTTGCACGTAAAGCGCCCGATTCTCCCAGATGTGTTCTTCGAGATCGTCCTCGTCGTCAATCAAATCCTCGGGAGCATCGGCACATCGGTAAAGCACAAGCTCATAGACATTGAGCGCCAATTTACCCGCAAATGCAAAACAATCTAGCCCCATTACCCCGAATTGGATCCCAAATAGAAGACTTCCCATGGACCCAAGTCCTTGGAACACATCGTAGGCCAAGACGCGTGCGAGCAAGAAGTCAATTGCAAGCAACAGAAAAAGCAAAAACACATATCCGTTCAATGCAAAAGTCGCCAAAACACGCGCTTTCGAGTGCTGCTGCAGCGACATTTTATTTACAACTTGGACCAGCAAGAAATCGATTCGATCATACGTCATGATGTGGTGAACTTTCATTAGAAGAGTGAGCCCAGTCAACACCGTGTTAAGAAGCAAATTGCCGTCATTGAAGAGAATGAATAGTAGACTGAGCCCGTAGAAAGGCATTTGGTCTGCTATGTGTTCAATCTCAATGATCCGCGTTTGATGAAACAAGACCCGGACGCTTAGAAAGCCGAGCGACAAGAAGCAGAAGACAATGAAGTTGAGAAGGATTGTGAGTCTCAAGTTATCCGTAAGCTCCTGCAGAAATGTGAGGAAATCATATGAATTAGAAGCCAGCACATATGCCGAGATTCCGAAAGAAGCAATGCTGAATCCCGAATAGGCTAGGCTCCACAACAATCCCTTGCTTGGCATTTTGGGTAGTGTGCTGCGTTGGCACCCAATTATGGGGAGATCCTGTCGCGTCATGACCGGTTGTTGTCGTGCGAAGCTCAAATCAGTGGCGGGCCTGTATGCACCACCCCCTATTTCCGGTTATATTGCAACTGCGGGATCTGGCTGCGAAACAGCTCTAGGTTTGCCTTCACTGGGCTCAGTAGTTTTTTCCGCTTGGCGTCTAGCGTATTACTTCGTTGCGGAGAGCGTGCAAAAACCATATTGGCTTTTCGTTTTGGGCTGATCTGTGGAAGATTCAGATCTATCAGATCTGTGATTTCGCTGAGGACATGTGGTTCCTCGTCTTTTGCGCTCTCGAGCCTGCCCTTGAAAGTCTCGTTCGAATTGCGAACAAGGAGTTCTGATCCACTGAAGCATTCTTTCACTAGATTTAGCGAGTCAGATGATTGCTTTAGGTTAGCAGCTGATAGAGATTGCACCCCACAGTCAAGTTTATGAAGTGCCATATCATAAATCTTGGCGCCCGCGCCATCAGTTGATTTGTCCACCTTCTTTTTGAAAGAGGCGAGATTATGTAGACTTGCATCGGTTTTGGTCGCTATCTCCCTTGTGAGTTCTACGCGTCCTCTCGCTAGTTCCTTGAAAGCTTCAGACGATTGCGAGGAACTTTCCGATAACACGCGACCAAAATGGTCATTGGCTAGATCGCTTATCACACCCTTATGCGCGACGAAAGTCAGATCCAAAGTATGACGCAATTGCGATAGTATACCTTCCTTGAGGCTATCCATTTCATGTGCCATTTTTCGTGAGCTAGAGATCAACGTTGCTTCATGAGCTTTCATCAGTAGCGACTTTTGAATGCGCGCTTGCACTAGTTTTTCTGTAGCTTCAAACCGAGAAATCTCCGAGCTCAAATCGAATGCCCCCACATTCTTCAACTCCTCAGAAAAGTCAAGATCCCGCTTTAACTGTTGTATCACCTCTTGCTTCCACTGGGGCCCAAACACATGCATGAGGTTTGCAAATTCTTGATCTAGGCTTTGCAGATAAGAGCTCAAGCGGTCCACAAGGCTCTTCTGTCTCTTTCCAAGATCTTCAGTAATAGCCGCTACATTTGCAGCCAAAAATGCGCTGGCGTCCGTGAGAATTTCCTGGAAGCTAGATTTGTAATGGGCACACGCCACCGTGAGTGTGTGCGCACGTTCGGAATCCACGGCTTCTTTCATTAGAGCGTCTTCTCTCATGGTCTGGATTGTGGCGTCTTTTGAGTGACACTCTTGTTTCATTTCCTCTAGCTGTGCTTCGAGTACAGCTATCCTCTGCTGGCTCAAAAGCTCTTCGTGTGATTTCGCCTGTAGCTTAGACGAGAGTTTATTGATCTGAGCATCTTTCTCCTTTGAGTTGGTTTCGTACTCAGAGCTGGCGTTACAGAAGTCTCTATAGCTTTGGACGCTGATCTTGACATGGTTATCCTTGTCTGCCGCCGAAATACGGTCCCTTTCTAGCCGGGCTATACGGCTGGACAATTCTCTTACTAAAACTTTTTTGCTGACCACGTCACTGTCGCTAATGGACTGCGGAAGATTCCGTATGTTCTTCGCTTTGGATGCGTAGTTAAGCGTGCTCACGGTTTCAAAGTAGTTCACTTTAGCAGGCGAGATAGTCGCGATCAACACTGTTTTGGTTTGACCTCCTATGGAGCCCTGAAGAATCCGGGTGAGTTTCAGTTCTCGGTATGGGACATGTTTTAGGTCTTTTCCTTCGCTCAAAGCGCTGATCACTTTCCCAAGTGTGAGCAAGCTCTGGTTTATTGAGCCCGCTTCCCGCGCACGTTCGTTTTTGGCGCCAGACTTATTGATATCCTCAGACCCAGCTAAATCCACAAGGTTCATTGTGGACTTGATATACTCGTCAGAGCCCGAGGCTTGGGTTTTCTTGCGGAACAAATTAATGGAGAATATTGTGTGTGACCTCGAGGAGACGTCGTTTAGTTTTGTTGCGCTTGTTTTCCGTCTATCAAGACATTTTTTCAATATGTTGAAGCCCATTTCACAGCTGTCGATGTGCACTTCAGTGAGATTGTGGATCACCGTGGATTGCTTATCGTCAGTGTTCCCAGGCCCCAATCGAAGTTTCGTCTTGAAAGGCGCCAAGTCAAACTCGTTGTTGATGAGATCATGGAGCTCTTCTTTGTATAGCTCCACACATGAGATCTTGACCATGTAGTCCGAATCTAGCGAGGCGAAGAGCTTCGACAAAACACGGGGCATTATTCCGGACGCCTCGCTCGCCAAGTCCCCGCACATGGAGTATGTTTTGCCCGATCCGGTCTGGCCATAAGCCAAGATCGAGACGTTCAAACCTGAGATAAAATCATGAAATAACGGCATCGCGACATTATCGAACAACAACGCCTGATCAGCATTGGGGCCATAGACCTGATCGACCTTGAAGATTTTTGCACTAGATTGCACAGATCTTGTGAGTCCCGAAAGCGGCGATGCCTGATCATTGGTGATGGTAACGAAAGGCTCATCTGCGGAATACTCGTCGTTCGGTAGGTCGACGATCGCCGGGCTTTTCGCCAACACCTCCTGCCGATTGCGTGCCCGGCATCTCACGACGACTTGGATATTATCAGACATCGTTTTGTTGAGGATTTTGGGATGGGATAAAGAATGGATGCCGCCGTGTTTTTATCCAAGGACGTGCTTTGTTTTTGTTTATAGTTTTAATGTGCACGCAGAATCGCGAACTAGTGCAGTATGTTGCGAGCTCTATTTTGTGGACTGGTGACGCGCTTCTTCAATCGTCAGCTTTATGAATTCAGGATGGCGAAAGGGATTAAGGGTGATATCCGAGATTAATCACGATGAGAGAATGAATTTATATACTGGTATCATGCGAGATGACCCGCTTTTTTTCTGCGGCTCGAGTATCAGACAGCATCGCTTGAAGAAGGAAGGCTAAAACAACTTATCTCGTAGCACATGATCAAAAAGCCGAATTCTTTCCGAAGGGTTCTCGAAAAAAATGGCAACGCTGTAAAAGAACAGGGAAGACAGGACAATCAGGCTAACTTTCGATTGTTTCCTTTCTCTACTGCATAATGATGTGCTTCAAATAATCGACAATGCTTAAATTGTACGGTCTAATGATCCGACCCGGAAAGTATCTGCTTCTTTACATGATACAAAGAGTGCTCAACTCTGCGATTACATCTGAAAATACAATTCCTAGTTTTTGAGTACAATTTTCAGCGCAAGGATGCTGTACATGCATATGACACGCCATAAGAACCCAAGAAAGATGAAAGTTCTGATAAGGATGCCCCATGTGTTGATGATATCGTCGGGGACTATACAGAAGTGCAAATTAGTATTACTCATGCTTGATTTTTCCTTTTTATTTGGAGAGAGCTGGGAAGCACACAACAGCCTAACATGGTGGACATTTGCGTCTCTGACATATTATCTTCCACAAGAATGTAGCAGAGTATCCCTTGCCTTGTTCCCCTGAAATGATGTTTTTCCACGCGAGTGTGTCATTCTCTCCACCAGAGTTCCAAGATTCTGACCCTCCTCATATACACATCTACACCTCTCCAAACATATCCTCTTACTATGTATTATGCTATTTGGTGATGGGCGCTAGTCGAAAAAGTCATCGTCATCGTCGTCATCAACATTTTTCCTGTTGAAAACAATTTTGCTCTGCTTCTGGTCGCCTCTGGACACAGACTCTAGAATCTCCACGATATCCTTCTCGCCGATCTTTCTGGTAATGGAGCCCATGGAAATCATCTTGATGAGATATTGTTCCACCTGATCAGCTCTCTCTGGCCTCACCATTCGGACTCGTGACAATCGTTCCCGAGCACTGGGCTCTAGTACTTGAGAGAGAACAGAATACTTTTGCTCTTCTTGTGGCGAGGCGCTACTTTGGCTCTGGCCTTTTTGTAGTTCTGCCATACGGGCAGCGCGAATGGCGTTGAGCTCTGTCTCGTCCATGCTGTGATCTGTATTAGTTATCTCCCGATGCTAAGTTTGCATAGTCCTAACTAGAAGAGAGGTCGTGCGCGACACACATATACATGAGGCAACTGCTTTACTTAAGTTACAAACATTGCACAAGGTTTATAATCAGCGAGATAGCTTTGTTGTCTTTATGCAAACTGACTTCAATGGTCTTTAGACCGCAAACATATTTTCAAAATTAAACGAAAACCGTTGTCGATGGGAAACACCCGTGCACCACGAGATCATTTCCCTGGGCGATGATATAAGCAACTCGGCGACTGACGAATATAACGTCACAGATAGAATCTTTGCAAACACACAATGAGCGATAAAACAATTCTTAGAAAGTACAAGATAGTGTTTTTGGGAGATCAGAGCGGTATGTACGCTTTTTGTGAGCAAGGGTTATTTTTTCACTCACAGCACGACATATAGATCAAAACTAACCATTTCAGTTGGGAAAACATCCTTGATCACGAGGTTCATGTACGACACGTTTGACGATCAATATGCCGCCACGATCGGAATCGACTTTCTTTCCAAAACCATGTATTTAGAAGACAACAAGACCGTGCGCTTGCAGCTCTGGGACACGGCTGGCCAGGAACGTTTCAGATCACTTATTCCATCTTATATCCGAGATTCCCACGTGGCGGTTGTGTGCTTTGACATCACAAGTAAAAAGTCTTTCTCGAGTCTAGAAAAATGGATCAACGACGTCCGTATGGAGCGTGGAGAGGATGTGATTGTGGTGATTGTGGGGAATAAATCCGACTTGAATGCGAAAAGACAAGTGAGCAGCGAAGATGCGGAGGAACTCGCGTCAAAAACAGGTGCCAGGTTCTTTATCGAGACCTCCACTAAGGCCAATCACAATGTGAAGCTATTATTCAAGAGGATCGCCTCGTGTTTACCCGAATTTAAGGAAACAGCAGAACCTGAGACCAGGGCGGAAACGGTTGACGTAAGCATAGAAAGCGCCGCTCCTCAGAGCTCTTCATGCTGCTGAGTTCACATGACTATTGGAATTGAAAGAATCTGGAATATTTTTGCATTTTTGAATGAGATACTTATACTTTAAGTCGGTTTCATAGAACTCACCTTGCACTGAATATCTGTGATAAGGTCACTCGTGGGAGTTGCCAGATGTGAAACCGGCTTCAAAGTTCAAACGTAACTGCGAACACTGACTCATTCTAATATAAGCTAGAGTGACTATCTTCAGCACTCTGGTCGATGTGACAAGTCTAACTCAGCAGCTTTGCTTTTTACTTACTGGCGTGTAGTCGCCAAATTGACTTAACCATTTAAGACAGGTGAAAAGATCACAAAATCGATTCATGTGAATCATGCATGAGCTTTTTGGAAACAACCACTTCTTGAAACAAAGAATAAGGGTACGGCAACCTCATGTCGTTGTCAACGACCATCTTTGAAAAAAATTGCTTTGCAAAAGGTGCGTGAGGTGACGAGTGGCTCCATTCGTACGCACGGCGTTTGATCATGTATTCAAACCGTCTATTTTGGTTAGTTCCGACCCTCGCTCAAACCCGCTCGCAAGAGTTGCAGATTCAATAAAAAGAGCTTCTAGCCCAACTGCAGCAGGCTCTTTTAAAGTATTATCTCGGATGTTATCTTCAATCATTCTTACCTTACCTTTTTATAAGTTCCTTCCAATCTTACTATCTAGTTCCGTTTCACTACCTAGCCAATCAAATTATGCCCGCTATTCTAACAGCTGAATAGTGGAAACCCAACAAGGTGAGAATTGTTGTTGAACGAGTCCACCCTTCGTGTTTTGTCCTGAGTAAGTTGAACGGCTTGCGAGAAGCTTATGAAAAAGATTTGTAATTTTAGAAGAATTGTATTCGTAATCTTGAAAATTTGTATGAAACGTGTCGAATTGACACCTCTATGAGATGCCACATTTAAGCAATCCTGTTATCCTGAAAGGTATTTGAGAAAGTCTCTACCCCGATAACGAAGCATTCGAGTTACGGAGATAAGACTCATGTGACTCAATATTCCAAGTCAGATTTTGGTTTTGGTGGCTGACCAAACTTCACAACCCTTGATTGCCAGCTTAAACATAACTTTCGTCAGCAGATACGTTTTGCTCTGTCTTTAGATCGGCAATAGGTTTAAAGGTGCAGAACGAACTAAAATATTTGAGTAAGACGATTTTCAAAAGTTGAGCATGTAACGAGCGCAAAGAAGAGCAAGCTTCTTTTTGCGTGGTTGTGTTAATACTCCATACGTGGCCCTAGCCAGCTAGACATGGAAAGCAGTCTTGAAGCCATCGAAAAAACCAAGAATACTTGATTATGCGTCTTGATTTTATTGTGAAGGACGTCTTATTTGAAGGCAGTGAGGTAAACCAACACTTCTGGCCGGTACACCGAAAATTGAAAGACCCAAGAAGAACCAAACAAGGCAATTCACAAACATTGACTGGGTGTCATCTGCAGTGTGTCTCGGGTGGTTCCGTCGGATGCGGAAGCCATTCCGCATCCAGCTGATGCTTAAGGTTCTTGGCATTTCGTATATGCCCGCGCGCGCGTCCAGTCGTGTCAGGCCTTGCCTGAAACGCACTATACGCAGTCGCCGTCTCAAACTTGCAGGTCGCCTGTCGCGTTTGAGAGGGGTGGATTTCCTCATGCATCGCACGATGTTTTCGATTGAGCAGTTATAGCGGTTTCCAACGTTATTTTCTGCTCCGTCGTGCATTCTTGCAAAACATGTAGCTCGCTTTGCTCATAGTTTGGAGCTTACAAAGAAGAGGGGAAAGTGACACATTTAGCCACGCCACCTAGCAGCAAAAGACGCCGCACCGCTCACCGTAGAAAAAAAAAAAACCACCGCACAGCGCCAGCGGTTATTGCAACGAGATTGTCGCCCCATTTTCTGACAGCGTGCGAGTCAAACATTCCCTTTCGCGGGCGATAGTAAATACTAAGGTTTCAAGCTTTTATAAGCGCTGTCGTGTTTAAAAGACATGGGCTTCACTCTCATATTGATGATGCTTGCGAGAGCCTTCGATGGATGACAGATCTCTGATCAGCAAGTGCTTCTGCGCGTCATGTCCACATCTGGCCTAAACTTTATTGTCCGTAATCTCGACCGCGCACTTGTTGACACGCAGTGGAGCCACGCCAGCACACAAAACACAATGTGACGGTGTCCATTGTTCTTCTGAATTATTGCACGCATCTTTCCGCTGAATAATGCTCACGGGCTGTTTTTCTCTTGTGAGGGTCTGGTCACAATACATCTAGATATGGATTGAGAAGAGGTCCTTCGTTAGTAACACGCGCGCCCAATGACAATGCTTCAAATTAAGCTGGTTTGACTAGACGGAGGAGCCACCGCATGAAGGGAACAATGCGAATGAAATTGCAGATCTGAGGCGCTCGAATGGTTCGAAGCCGGGATTATTGCGGATCCATGCAATCTTTGCGGCACCGCATCTGGGACTCGTTTCCGAAAATGCCACTGGGGCGCGCAAAAAGCCAAGGCAGGACCCCATTCCATGCGACACATTGCGTGCCTGTGCCTGTGCCTGTGCCTTAATAAGGTCGAGGCGCATCTCCACAAACTAATTTTAGCTCCACTATATGGGGGGCTGACTTAGCAGTTGTGTTTTTTTCCAGGGCAGCAGCCAAGCTTCAAGATTTCCTGGGCCTTAGCGTCTCATAACCCCCACACGCTTTTGCACAACAAACCCGGAAGAACAATAAAAGCTCGACACCCTTCATGTGTGGGGCGCTGCCATGTTCCCCTTGTGTGGCCTCCTTTTTTTCGCGGTGGCTTGCGCTGACGCGGCGCAAAAGACTGCTGTGTCCGGCATGCCCCTGCTGCTTGCACACAGGCCCCGCTTCCGATCTCGCCCTTGCCGTGCGTAGCTCTATAGTTGAAGTTGATACTCCCTCGTGCTCCGGCTGGCAAAATTCACGTTTTTTTCGGCCATCGCTCCCGTGCTATTCCCTAAAGACCCCGAAGACTCGCCAGCAACTTTTTTGATCGAGCCGTGCCTGTCATATTGCGCATTTAGCACCCCCCGAACTTGCTGCCAAAACGTGACCGAGCCTAAGCCCTCGCCCCGCGTCCTCTCCAACTTCATCTCACAGCGAAACCGAGGTGGTGCAGCCAAGCGTGAGATTCTCACACCACTGGCCAGCCACTTGTCTACCAACCAGAACACTCTTCCCAGCGGGCCAAGTTTTTGAGAGCAAGCCTTGCCTTATTTATCTCCCCAAACACCGAATTTGCAGCCGTCGCGTTTGTGGTCTCGGCGCTTAATTCGGTTTGCGCCTGTTGCCATACGCCGCATATCCCCCTACGCCGCATATCCCCAGCCGCCGCATCTCAGCCAGGGCACGTCTTCCCGTCCCTTTTTCTTCCTGGGTTAGTACTAGGTTAGTACTGGGTTAATACTATCTTTGGTGACCAAACAGCCCGCGCTTCTCCCAAGCTTGTTCAACTGCCAATAAAAAGTTTTCGTCATGGCCGACAAAGAGTCTGGCGAGTCGCGCGAGCCTCGTTTGGCGAAAAGAAGCCTGAGGGGAAGAGTGTTTCAGTGCACAGGCTACCCCAACTGCAACAAACTGTTCACGCGATCGGAGCACTTGGCGCGCCACCGGCGCAAGCACACGGGCGAGCGGCCGTTTTCCTGCCAGCTCTGCCTGAAACACTTCTCGCGCTTGGACAATCTCCGCCAGCACAAACAGACGGTGCATGCGTTCGAAACACACGTGAAACCGCCCCCCGAGCAGGCCGCCGCCAAGTTCCCGCTCCCGTCTGTTCCGTGCGAGCCTGCGCTCCGCGGGCAAGAGGCGCCGCCGCCTATTCTACCGATGAAAACAGCCAATCTGGCGTTTCTTGTGGGCGCCGGTCTGTCCAGCGAAAGCCCGCACGGCATGGCGCCACGTCCGGCCCAACGGAACCCGCCGCCCCAGATGGTCTCGCCGCCGCTTTCCGGAACCTCTGCGCCCTCTGGAACTTCTGGAACTTCTGGAACTCCTGGAACTTCCGGAAGCTCTGTGCACTCCAGCTACTCTGGCTACCATTCCGACAAGCCTCCGTTGGCGTTGCTTCCCAAGCTCAGCAAGCGCTCGCCGCTCGCGGCGCAGTCGCCGTTGCCCGACCCGCGCGACATGCTCCGAGAACCGTTGAAGTTCAACCCGAAAAGCAGGCCCCGGCCGCTTTCTCTCGTGCAATCGTACTCCGACGACAACTTCCACAACCGCGCTGCGCCCGCGCCGGCTGTGCGCATCAGCCCGCCGCTCAAGACGGCGCCGCCGCTCTCGTCGTTCCTGCTGCTGTACTTCCACGACGCGTCCCGGCCTGTTTTGAGGCCTCTAATTGCAGGAACGATGGTCTCGCCACTATCGCCACTTTTCCGCCAGTCTTTCAACCAGGTGGCGTCGGCGTCGTCGTTGGGCACTTCTGCGCTCTCGCCGGCCCTCTCAAGCCCGTGGCTGCACTCCAAAGTGCCGTTTCCCAAGATCCCTCCGATCCCCAGCACATCGCATTTGCCCTCGTTCGCTCTGTCTCCAAACATAGAGAGCGACCACAAGACATTGCCGCCGTTGAAACACAAGGGACCGCTTCGAGGAGACCTTTTCGACAAGCCCACCCCGGCCCCGGACCGCAAAGTGAACATCAACCATCTCCTTTCCGAAGACTCCAAGGCTGACGAGGCCCGTCTACTGGTTCACGTGGAAAACGCTTGAAGCTGGGTTGTTTTTTGGCTTACAACGGGTAGTCGGATGCTTATATATACTTCAAGCTCCGATAGCTCGCTCCCTGGTTATTTGGCTCCTTGCATCTGAGACAGCCAAGAAGTGACGCTCATGCGAAGATGAGATGAGAGTATCTCGCAAAACGGGTAATTCAGCATGAGGTCATTCACTCCTAAAGCTCTTTCCTTTCACTCCGATTTCCTGGCTTGGAGACTGAATCATATATATTGGTGCTCATTGCTGATGGTTGCGGGAAATTACATCGGTGTGCTTTTCCTCCAGCAGTGACAATAAGTCTCTGTCAGATTAAATCTCGACCTCACAAACAGAGGAGCATTAACTATCTGCCAGCCCTGGATATTGCTGTCTGATTCCCAAAACTACGGATTTCTGGCAAAAGCCGATCTTTCACTATACTCTTTTCCAGACGTCGCCACGATAATGCATCATCAAGAGCATCGAGAATGACGTCGGTGGCCTGTTCAGTCAGACGCGAACCCAAGAGCTTTGTCATTCCGGCCTGAATCCAATCCTTTTCAAATCAACGACTCGGAGCTTGTGTTGCGGTTTCTACGCAATGCGCCGGTGTTGAGGTGACTGATCAAATCTTCAACAATGTTGAGTTGCGTCGCTAGGCGCTCTAGCTTGTCGCTATGCAAATGACCTTGGAGAAGTTCGGTGAGCTTCTCGGCGACATTCACAACTTCTTGCAAATTCTCGATATATTTGCAGTATGCCGCCCACACCTCGTCTTCAAGGGGGTGTTTTTCGTCAGTGTAGACTGCTCGCGTCACCGCTACCCGTTCTATGTTTCCTTTGTTGACATCCGATGTTAGCTTGGGAACAATGACCGTGGTTAGTAGCCGCTCATACGTGCTATATATCAGCAAGATCTTCTGGTTTTCGGCCTGTTTTCTCTCCTTGATGACCAAAAGTCTATAGTTATCTATGAGTAATTGCCGTATACGAGGGCTCTTCATCATACCAAATCTTGCTTCGTCGTACTTGACGCTACCAATCTGTAAGTTCACATCTAGGTGGTTTCGGAGACAATCTTCCAGAGGATCTTCAGATTTTTTCGTTGTTTCATCATGATCTAAACTAGTCAGAGGCAATATATGTGAGCCTTCTGGATCCTGGGGCATGTCTGAGCATATTTCCTCACGCTCATCAGAGTTGTGTTTTGAATTCTGTATATTTTGAGTATTGTGCATATCACGATCATCTTCTTGTATGCATTTAGGGCTTGTCTCCAAGCTTTTGACGTTCAATGCCTCGCTGTCTTCTGCCGATTTCGGGAGCCTGAGTGCGGTGTCTACTAGATCCGTCAACCGAGCAAGAATCCTATCATTTTCTTGTAGCGCGCTGTATATTTGCTCAGAGACTTCGTTGAGCAAAGCGCAGTTTTGGGTGTTGAGATCGTAAAAACAACTTTTGGAGGCCATCAAGATCAAGGATTTAGCCGTTTAAACGCTGTTGCACTTCCTTGATCCTAGACCAAGCTGCACCCCAGACGCGGGCCGGTCACGTGACGCGCCCTGGCAGTTTCCATCATACGATTGGGTTGAACAAAGATTCGAAAGTAATGTATTGATAAAAAAGCTAGCGCGGGATTGCTAGCCAGGCTATACAGCTAAGTAAACTGAAGTTGTGAGCTGGTGAAGAGAGAAAGAGGGGGGACCCGGCGGGCCGAGATCTGGGTCTTGGGAATGACTTGTGCGACGTACTGCTGCCTGTTAGCAACTACTCGGGTTTTTGCAGGAGGAGCTGGGCGCTTTTCCTCTCCTGCTTGCCCTTTTTCATTGCTTGTTTCAAGGCTACCGAGTCCAAGGGATCGAGAAGCTCAAACAGACATAGCAACTCCTCGGAAACACCCATGACGGCGCCCCAGTTGTCAAACTCGCCGCAGTAGTTGGGCGCACTAAACACCGTCACCAACGTTCGGTCGTTGAAAAACTCGTATCCGTCCTCCACCACCATGTGCGCGCGGCACACCAAGTCGAAGCCGAATTTCTGCAAGAACTTGTTGATGGCGACCTTCGAAAACACGTACGACACGCCCCGCTCGTTGTCCTCCCATTCGTTGATGGTATCTGCAGGATCGGACCAGAGTAGGTCGTTAAGAAGCCCAAAGTCGGGCACGTCTGTAGGGCGGGCGATATTGCGGATCTCGTCCATGGAATTGAGCACGGGCGAAAGCCCGCCATGCACACAGAAAATCTTCCCCGCAACTATGGCCGCTATAGGAAGCGTGTTGAAAGTGTCGATGAACGACTTCCACGTCTTGATGTTGCAGCGGCGCTTGCACTCGTCGTAGAACCCGTACACGCGGGTCACGTTGGCGCACTCGTGGTTGCCCCGGAGAAGAAAGAAGTTCTCCGGGTACTTGATCTTGTAGCAGAGAAGAAGGAGAATTGTTTCCAACGACTGCTTGCCGCGGTCCACGTAGTCGCCGAGAAAAAGGTAGTTTGTCAGCGGGGGAAAGCCGCACTTTGTGAAGACGCGGATCAAGTCCAAATACTGGCCGTGCACGTCGCCCACGACTTTCACCGGTGGCGAAAGTTCCAACAACGACGGCTGCAGCAAAAACACCTCGCGGGCCTTGGCGCAGATCTGCTGGATCTCGTCGTTTTTCAAGCACACAAACTTCGTCCGCTTGCCCAGGTAGCCTGCATCTAGCAACCGCTGGATGTATCCCTCGAGGTCGATACTGCTTTTGAGTTCCGGCGTTTCCGCAAGGAGCTCGCGGGAGTTTTTCGACAGGCCGCGCCGGGAGTGGTTGCTGAAGCTGGAGAGCGAGCGGCCCGATTTCCGGGAAGACAACGAGATGGCATCGGACCGGTCGTCTTGTGTCGTTCCAAACCCCGATCCTGTATGCTGAGGAGTCAAGAAAGAGCTCGACCGGTTGGAGTGGTTGGTCGACGATCTCGAGAGGGGCGTCGTGAGGTCGTCGCCGCTGTTGGCGCCGCTCACAGAGAGCCGTGTGGCGACGTCTGTGTCGGTATTATTTCTTGTCATGAGAATGGGCGACTTGGGCTCCGGCGTGCGCATCGACGCGTGGGTCAAGTTGGGATTGCTTTCCTCGTCGTCGCTGGGCGTCGATGTGTGCGGTAGCGATGTCGCGGAGCTTCTTCGGTGGGGCGGTTTGGGCGATTCGCTGACACTGGCGTTGGATAACGACATTCGGGATCTGATCGACCGGGACGACTTGGCCGACGAGCCGGTGTCGGTTCTCGTGAGCGCGGGCCCGCCTTTTGACTTCGAAGGGCTGTTTCCCATGATTCACTGGGTGTTTGCGAGGAAAAGTGGCGTCGTGTGACGTGCCTTGATTGACAGATGCGGGTATAATTAGCACAGCCTTAGGAGATGCCAGGCGTGGGGTTCGACGAGCGGTCTCAGCGGTCGTGCACAAATCGAGGCTCTTTAAATCGGAGGGTTCTATCCCCTTATCGCTTTTTCTAGCCGCCTGTGAACTCGTCTATTTATACCGAACAGGAAAACGCGATTGGCCGGCTCTAGGCGAGAAAATAGGGAGGTTCTAACCTGGAAGCAAAACGATCGAGCGGCGGAAATATCCAGTGAGACTTTGTGTGGACACTCACAAGCAGGGAAGTCAGCGGGTGCTAGATCGGACCGGCTGGATTCCAGTCTCAAAGAAAAAGAGGTCTAGATAGCAATGTGAGGCTAGGACCCCAAAAGTTTCTGTGACGAGGAGTAAGTCAGGGCGAAAAGCCAAGAATTGCGTTTGAGGCCGAGAAGCGAGTAGGCCAACGGGGAGAAAACGAACACGCAGAGCTCGGGAGGGGAGGGGTTGCGCCACGGGATCTGGGTGTCGGAAGAAGATATACGCCAAGTAGGTTTAATCTTTGAATCCAACGCATTCTAGAGGTACAACAGTAAGGTGGAAGTGAGCGGCACGTGACCTGGAATGAGGCTCCCTACCGGAAAGTACTGCAGGCAATTTGCTTCTTGCGGCAAGGAGATTACTTGTGAGGCCCTAGGCAGGAAGCGAGGCCGAGGCCCTCGACCGCCGCCCGCTTAGCTCACGTTGCCAGGGGATCCTGCAAATGTGGGAGAGGCTATACGAGGACTCTGAGGTGTATCAAAATTTTAAATATAGACGTGACAATCTCAATTTTATAAGACACCTTCGCAAATAAGTGTATAGTTCAGTCTTGCGTGAGCATGTGTAGATCAGAGGATCTTTCTGTGCAACAGAAAATTTAAATGGGAGAAGCGACCAACGGCCCAGCCCAAAACTTCTAATACACTGGACAGAGATGTTGGTGAATTTGTCCCTCGCCCCAACTCTCTATGAAAAATAACAACTTTCACGTATTGTATGGAGACGAAAAATTGCAGGAAGACTCGAACACCCACTGCTCCGGGGCTGTCTTGCTCATGACCAGCCTCCGTGATCGGCTTTTTTGCAATTTATTGTTGTACAACTTCGAGCTTGAATAACCTCTCATTATGAATAATCTGATAAAACTATATAGGTAGGACCATTAGCCCCACATGGATTATCTCTTGTCTTTTATATGCTTACTTCAAGCTCAAACATTCCAGGATCTCTTTGTCCTGTAGCTTCATGGGGCTGATGCTTCACAACAGCTAGGTATTTGTTGAAACAATCAGGAAGAGGAAACAGACGGAGAAAAAGCAAAGCTTCGGTAACTGAAAGTCAAAGATTCTTTATTTCTTGCTCATCATGAAGCAAAATACAAGAGCAAGGGCCAAAGCAATTGACCTGAGTCCATATGCACTGGCTCCCCCGAGACCCTCGCATGAGTATAGTGATTATCTCAGTCTTGCACAAATGGCGTTGGCTCGTTCGAGAAATGCTTCTATCTGCTCAAATGTCTCTTGGAACTGTTCAAGGCTTCAAGGAATATGGTTCAAGGCTCCAAGGAACATGATTCATTAAATGGGTGTAGTTTGATTCTTCCTCTCTTCACCAGCAGAGAGTGTGTTTCACACTGCCTTGCAACCCACGGAACCAGAAGACAAATAGATCACAACAAATCATGTCGTCTTTTTTCGGCTTCGCCGGCTGTTTCTTTATTCGAGATAATGTCTTCTTCACTCAATAGGAATCCCAATTGTGTGACATCATACTTTCCGTGTCGTGTTGCAATGGCTGCGAAATGATGTGCCTGTTAAGCGAGGATGGTGTCCAAATATCCGACGGTTCGAAAAGAGATTATCTAGATATTTGAAAATATTTCTTTCGAATCTAAACTCTGAAAAATCGACAGTATGAGACTGATGAGCCCGAACCTAGTAACATCCCGACTCATCAAGACAAATAGCTAAAAACCAATTCCAATGAATGGAGGAGAGGCCCACTCAACAAAGAAGAAAGCTCTTCCCCCGGAACGTAAATCATAAAAGACTCATTGGGACCAGAAGAACGAACAACATGTTAGAAGGAAAATACAAATTCATCCTAGCACAGACCCTAGGTAAGCCCTCACCATGACTACAGTTCAATTTCACTCCGCTAAACTTAGTAAGTTAGCACTATGTATACAACTACTAACTCAGAGCATATTTCCCATTTTGCATTCTCAAACCCCATCATGAGAATCCCAATATAATCCAATTAACGCAAATACCCAAACTCTGCTAACCCGGTCGCGCCAGCTAGTCTTGGCCCGGGCTCATAAGATGAGGAGGATCCTAATCGATTGAATTGGTGGTGCCATGTCGCACCGTTCGGCATACATCGCGGGAGTGCCGGTGGCCAAAAAGCCAAAAAAAATAGGAAGCGGTTTTTTTGCGGGTGTTATCGCGCGAAAGGCAACGAGACTCCCAATTCGGCATGTCGACGCTATCGCGGGGCCGGTCGCGCATATTAATACCCCTGCACTTTCCCGCCCGGCCCAAATATGTTGTCTCCTTCTTTTCTGCTTTAGCTTTAAACCAAATCTTTTGAGTATCAAGCCCACCCCGACTTTTTTTTTCTCGCCTGTGAGACCCGCGTGTATTCAAGCCCTGGGTATGCTCAGCTATGTTTTCAGTTATTCCAGAAGACCATGAATCCTGCCACAAGCGAAAACCCCGACTGCTCCAGTCTCAGGGCGCTAGCACGGGTATTTTCAAGAATACTAGCCCCCTGAGACTGTCAGTACAAAAACCACTCAATATTTCCATTTCCCCCGTGTCGATGCTGGACTACCGCCGTGTGGCAAAGACGCTTGCCTTGGCGTTTGACAAAGACCCGTTTGTCAACTACGTCCTCAACACCCAGATCGAGTACCCCTCGAACGAGACCCGGCTCATTAAAAAGAAACACGACTTGTTGTTGTCTTTCTTTGAGTTTTCCGCCTACGAGTGCATGTCTGTGGGCGGCTTGGTCTTGGTTGTCAAGGACAACAATTTGGAGCTGGACTTGATCCAGCAACGGTTGAAGCCGCTGGCTTTGTCGAAGGTCCCTTTCTTGGGTGTCGCTTGCTGGAACAAGTTGGTGTACGACCGCCGTGAGCAGTGCTTCGACTATCCCGTCTCCATGTCGTCGTTGGCAAACATCCACCCCACCTCTTTGAAGTTCAACCTCTTTTCGTCTTTGGCCAAGTGTAGACAGAAGGTTCTGAGAGTTGTCGAGGACCAGTTGCAACGTGAGCGTGACTTTGTGTTCCAGCAGATGTTATCCGCGGGCTCGTCCATCAAGACTTCCGACACCATTTGGTACCTTGGTGACGTAGGTATCATTCCCTCCATGCAAGGCCATGGTTTGGCCAAAAAGTTGATGAACCACTGCTTGGAGAACTACATGCTTGGCCACTGGTGCTACTTGGAGTCTTCCAACGCGGCAAACCGTAAGTTCTACGAGAAGTTGGGTTGGACCTTGAAGAAGACTTTTGTTGTTGATGAAGAGATTTCTGAGTCCAGCTCTGACGAGAGTGAGTCTCAAGGGTCTCGCTCGAGAAGAGGGTCTTTTGGTTCAAGCAAGAAGACTGTTGTCCGCAATGAGATTCTCTACATGGATTCATTTGTCTTGTTTGCTGAACCCCTGACTCAGGCCTGATTCTCCTCTTTTTTTTTATAGACGTGAATCTGGCTATAAGCAACAATACCGATTTTCAAGTAAACCCGGGCCCAAACTTTGTCCTCTGATGTTTGCAATCAGCACTGATTTGTCTTGTTAGTAGTGAAACCCCACACTTCTGGACAGCGGTAATCGTACCCGAATGTCTGTATTTTGTTAGTCATCACAATAAACAATAATTCTGGCACCCTCACATAAAAAGAGAGAAATCGTTCTAAAAATCACACATATTAAGGTGCAGACAATTAGTGAACTCGAGTGGACGACATCACATCTCGTATCAAAGTATAAATGTTCGCGCGAGCCAAGACAAGATTTATTGACTACATCTCGCACCGCATCGCACGCCTCCAACTTTTATACCAAGTATTCTACAATATGATCAGAAGTTTTCGGAGGGCGCTATGTATCACTCGTGCTAACCAGAACCTGCAAAAACCGTATTTTGCGCCGCAAACCTTTAACCGAGCAAAACCCCAGAAATCATCAAGTACTGCCTCAAAGCACGAGGCCACGCAAGATCGAAACGACACTGACAATTCGGCTCATGAATCCAGCGAAAACACAACAAATGACAATATCCAACAAAAGCTGCCGATCCACGAGAATGGCTTATATTTTGGGAAGTTCACAAAAGAGGAATACGAAAGCGCAAAGGCTTTTGTCACCTCCCAGTACAGCGAACTAGAGCAGCAGATCAAGGGAACACGTGATGTAAGAGAGAATCTCGGCAAAATGCCCCAGTTTCCCGCAAGTGCAGCCAGTTCCGAAAGACTTGGGTCTGTTGTCTCAAAAAATACTGGTGTGAACTCTTTACTGGATTTATTCCAGGAGACCATCAAGACTACGGGCCCCATTTCGCTACTGGCGTACATGAGACAATGCCTCACTCACCCGGAACTCGGATATTATACCACCCGAGATCCGCTTGACGCTCTGGGTGGAGATTTCATAACGTCTCCCGAAATCTCGTCTGTTTTTGGCGAAATGATCGGCGTTTGGCTTTATGCTGTGTGGGCCTCTCAAGGGCAGCCACTGGCAGTGAATGTGGTGGAACTCGGGCCTGGAAGAGGCACGCTTATACATGATGCAATGACGGTTTTCTCGCGATTTGTGAAAAAAGCCAGCAAGAACGTGGAGGGCAAAATATGGCTCATCGAGGCCTCGCCTGTGCTCCGAAAAGAACAATGGAAAGCGCTCTGTCCTAGTGATTCCCTGTTTCAAACAGATGCAGAGGGTTTAAACACATCTGTCTCGAAATGGGGCAGCAAAATTATGTGGGTAGACACCGAAAAAGATGTAAAGTGTTCGCCGGAGGAGTGCAACTACGTGCTAGCACACGAATTCTTCGATGCTTTGCCCATCAAATCCTTTATTAAAATGGAGAAGGGCTGGCGCGAACATCTCGTGGAACACACCCAAGCAGTGGTGAATACACAAATGAAGTTGCCGGCAGCATCAGAAACCAAGACCAACTCAGAAATTCAAAATACACAAGCAGAAAAAGATACTCCAGAGGAGCTTCTCACCGAGTTCCATCTCACTGCGTCGATCAAGGAAACCCCTTCCTCGGCGGTACCAAAAATGAGTCCACGTTTTGCAAGCCTTCCTGTTGGATCTCGCGTGGAGATTTGTCCGGACGCGGAGTTGTATATGACCCGTATCATGGAGCTTGTTAACAATAATGGCA
>JAKUBE010000602.1:0-23727 GCA_030674755.1 Metschnikowia henanensis | reverse complement strand
CTACGACCGTTTTAAAACGAATTATATATTACTCGTTACTAAATACTATTACTCAGACATCGGCCGGGAATAGATGTTACTAAATCCCTGGCCGAATTACTAGAGTCCTGCATACACAATTACGCGCGTAATTACGCTCCAAAATACCACACAATTTTGCACTAATACTCTTACACACAGGATACATCTGGTGGAAGAATCGAGCAAGCTGCAAAGATGTACGGATGTGTGTCCATCCTTCCTCATTTTTCGCCGTCGAGTCTAATCGAGAGGCGCCAAAGTCCTCACCCAACGGCGCTTGACCACTACTACATCATGTCAGAATTGGTCAACAATCCCGATATTCGGGAAGCGGATCTATTGATACCCAAACCTCTTTGGACTCGTTTGTATGTGTGGCCTTTTGGTATCATTTACCCGGTGTTTCTCCAGGTATATGTCAGACATTACGACACGTATATTGGAGGTTCGGAGTGGACCTTCGTTTACTTGATGACGATCGTTTCCTTAAACTTGTTGATCTGGTTAATGCCTCACTGGAATCTTGATATCGACGCGAAATTCAACTACGTGTCTGTGCCCAGCGTGTCTCAAGCCTCGCATATCAAAATTACCCCAGCTCCGAATTCAGGTATTGGTGAAATATGTGAGGTGCAGAGAGAGGCATACTCCGATGGGGAGACACAAATTTCGTTTTTGTATCAGAAAAGGCGTCACTTGCTTATGATGTCCAGCGGCAAGTTCTCGCCTCCGGAGTTCAAGATTGATGAGTTGCCCAAGGTCTCGTACTTTCAAAAGCACTCTGGATTATCTGGAAATTTGGAGAAGATGACTAGAAACTACGGGCGCAACAGATTTGACATACCGATCCCAACCTTTTTGGAGTTGTTCAAAGAACACGCTGTGGCCCCTTTCTTTGTCTTTCAAATTTTCTGTGTGGCCTTATGGTTGATGGACGAGCAGTGGTATTACTCCCTATTTTCATTATTCATGTTAGTATCTTTTGAAATGACAACGGTGTTTCAAAGGAGAACCACCATGAACGAGTTTCAAAGTATGGGTATCAAACCATTCTCGGTGTACGTTTACAGAGATCAGAAATGGAACCAGGTTCAGACAGACGAATTATTGCCAGGTGATGTTGTGTCGGTGACAAGAACAAGTGACGAGAGTGCAATGCCGTGTGATCTTCTTCTTCTTGACGGTACCGCAATTGTCAATGAGGCCATGTTATCGGGTGAATCGACACCCTTATTGAAAGAATCTGTGAGGTTGAGACCGGCCGAAGAAAAGTTACAGCCGGATGGCTTCGACAAAAATTCGATGTTGTACGGCGGAACTATGGCTTTGCAGGTAACGCCTCCAGAGGACTCCGCGATACCCACGGCTCCGGATGGTGGTGCATTGGCGTATGTTTGTAAAACTGGTTTCGAGACCTCTCAAGGATCCTTAGTGAGAATGATGATATTTTCTAGCGAGAGGGTCTCTGTTGATAACAAGGAGGCGTTTTTTTTCATTTTGTTCTTGTTGATTTTTGCCATTGCTGCGTCGTGGTATGTTTGGGTCGAAGGCACAAAAATGGGAAGGGTTCAATCAAAATTGATTTTGGACTGTATAATCGTCATCACCTCCGTGGTGCCCCCTGAGTTGCCAATGGAATTGACTTTGGCTGTGAACTCTTCTTTGTCTGCATTGCAGAAATACTTCATCTATTGCACCGAACCGTTCCGCATACCATTAGCCGGAAGAATTGACGTTTGCTGTTTTGATAAGACAGGTACATTGACCGCCGAAGATTTGGTATTCAAGGGCTTAGCGGGCTTGAAGAACGACAGTGTGTCTCATCTTTACTCTTGCGAGGAAGCACCTGAAACAACTGCTCACGTATTGGGATCTGCCCATGCATTGGTGAAATTGGACAGCGGCGATGTCGTCGGAGACCCCATGGAGCAGGCGACTCTAAAGGCCGCCAATTGGACCGTGGGCTACAAGGATAGTGTGGAAAGACCCACAGGCAAAACAGTTGAAAAAATCAAGGTTTTGCGTCGTTTTCAATTTTCTTCATCTCTTAAGAGGTCTTCTGCTATAACCTCCATCAGCACTGTGCCTAATCGGAACTTTGTGGCAGTGAAGGGTGCGCCTGAAACGATCCGCGGTATGTTGATCAACGCGCCTGAAAATTATGATGATTGTTATAAGTCTTTCACGAGGGCTGGATCTCGTGTTTTGGCGTTGGGGTTCAAGTACTTGAGTACTGACAAGAAGGTCTCGGCGATCGATAGGAACGATGTGGAATCGGAATTATCCTTTGCCGGCTTCATTGTTTTCCATTGTCCTTTGAAAGCCGATGCCATTGAAACCATTGGAATGTTGAATGAGTCTTCTCATCGTTGCGTCATGATCACGGGAGATAACCCCCTCACGGCATGTCATGTTGCTAAAGAAGTCTCCATCACAAGCAAAGACGTTTTAATCTTGGACTTCCCCGAGGACCACCACGGTGCCACCGACGAACACAACTTGACCTGGAGAAATATTGACGAGTCAGTTATCATTCCGCTCAAAAGCAGTGACTCCATTGACTTCCTGTTGTTCGCAAAGTATGACATCTGCATAACCGGGTATGCGTTTAGTCAGTTGGGAGATCATCCTCAGATGATGGATTTGTTGAAGCGTACTTGGGTTTATGCCAGGGTATCTCCATCGCAGAAGGAGTTTATTTTGACCTGCTACAAGAATGCAGGCTATAGCACATTGATGTGTGGTGATGGAACAAATGATGTCGGGGCTTTGAAGCAAGCTCATATTGGTGTTGCTCTCTTAAACGGTACCGAAGAAGGAATGAAAAAGATTGCTGAAAACCGAAAAATCGAAACCATGAAGTCCGTTTACTACAAGCAAGCTCAGCTTATGGCTAACTGGCTGAGACCACCTCCACCCGTACCTGCTCTTATTGCTCATTTGTACCCGCCTGGTCCTTACAATCCTCATTATTTGGCAACTTTAGAGAAGAGAGGAATCGAGATAACTCCAAAGATCCGTCAAGACGTGGAAATCGCGAAGAAGAATGGCATCCTTCCAATTGAGTTCATCAAGGATGACAAAGGCAAGCCTATATCAGCACCTGATCTCGCCGAGGGGTTCATGTCGTCTCTAAACACGGGAGATGACGAGGATGAGGTACCCACCTTGAAATTGGGTGATGCATCGGTCGCGGCACCGTTCACCTCCAAGTTGTCGAATGTTCTGGCTGTGACAAACATCATCCGTCAAGGCCGCTGTGCACTCGTTTCTACCATTCAGATGTACAAGATATTGGCGTTGAACTGCTTGATCTCGGCTTACTCATTATCTGTCTTGTATTTGGCAGGCATCAAATTCGGAGACGGCCAGTCGACCGTCTCAGGAATTTTGCTATCCGTTTGCTTCTTCTCGATCTCTCGCGGGAAGCCGCTTACCAAGTTGAGCAAAGAACGTCCTCTGAGTGGTATCTTCAACATCTACATTATGGGTTCCATCTTAGGACAATTTGCAGTGCACATCACTACGTTGATCTACATTACCCGTGAGATTTACATTTTGGAGCCTCGCGAAGCTCAGGTAGACTTGGAAAAGACCTTTTCACCATCTTTGTTGAACACGGGTATGTTTTTGCTTCAGTTAGCGCAGCAAGTGTCTACGTTCGCTGTGAATTACATCGGATTGCCGTTTAAAGAAGGGATCAAAGACAACAAGGGTATGTACTACGGACTTTTGGGAGTATCTGCCCTTGCGCTCATCGGTTCAACGGAATTTATGCCTGAAATCAACGAGGCAATGCAGTTTGTCCCCATGACGAAGAATTTCAAAGTCAAATTGACAGGAAGCATTGTTCTCGACTTGGGGGCGACTTGGGCAATTGAAATTGCCTTGAAACATTTCTTTATGAATTCCGGAGCGGCGGATATTGCACAAAGAGCCTAGAGTTCTTCACGCTTAAGCAGGTGGAAATTTGGAAGACTTTCTGCCCTTTAGTCACTACATAATTTTGTTTATTATAGATAAATCCTGGTCTCTATTTAGCAGGGAGATCTTTAAAGCATGTATCTCTCCTGCACGTATAACTTCAATTTTATGTGGCAAAACGGATACAATCACGTTGATGGTGTCACTTATTTCTGCACTGCTCATCGAGCTGGTTACCGAATCTTTGATCATGGATATCAACTTCTCGATTGGAATGGCTTTGAATGTCTTTCGCTCATCGGAAGTTCGTGCAGACAACTCGAAGAGAATGTCATACACCGCAGATGCCTTGCTTTTGATGAATTTTGAGTACTTCTTTTCCGTGGAATTTTCCCTCGAATCCGCTTTGTGTTTTTCCTCTTTTTGCTTAATACGCTCGATTAGTGAGAGTCCACTCACATGTTTAACTTTTTTCAAATTGAGCTTCTGCGGATTGTTGGTCATTTCAGACTTGGTAATTCTGGATGACTTTTTCGCCGGAATCACAACTTTCAGCCCGCCAGAAATTGTTTCCAAGCCCTTTCTAGAATCGGGTGATATCCCAGAAGAGGATGCTTTACCTCTCAGCTCATTGGTAAAAGCTTCATTTCGATAACACTCCACCAAAGGGACTGCAACCTCTGAGAGTCTGATTATAGGCGGAGCAGTGGAAAAAGAAGAAACGCGATTCTTAAATGCCGCTTTGCGGCTTGGAAGCGATGCACCAAACTGAAGCGGGGTCGTTCCCTCGGGGCAACACATTCCATACTCGAATGATCTTGGGCCGAAACGTACAATTCGATAAGCTTGTGGGTCATAGCTTAGTAGTTTCTCGATCAATGCGCCATCCACTCGCTTATTTGTGAGCCGGGTTGCCTTCACGCATATATCCAGCATTTTAGGCACAGCTGTGCTGCTAGCGTAGTGAACACTTAGTATGCTGTCTAATGCATTGAAAATGAGCGGGAGGCTTTGATCGGAGCTCGTCTGTTCGACAACCATTTGTGGTCTAATGAGAGGTCAAAATTGAACGTGCCTTTGAAATCAAATAAAAGCTGTTCAGATTTCGGCAGCGTAAAGCTATATTTTTAAGTACAGCTCAAAACAAGACGCCTCGAAGTATCCATCAGAATTTCGATAATACGAAAATGTCCTGTACAATGACGGTCAAAAGTATGAGACGCGTAGCCTAAGCATCAATTTAACGAATCGGGTTAATTGCTTCCCGACACAACTATTTTTAAAATGAGCGCGCAACGCCAGAGTTGAAGACGAATAAAGATTTCTTTCAAAAAAAGAATTGTGCCCGCTCACACAATCAGTACAATACTTCCCGCAACGGTCGATCGAACTCAATCTAGCAATTTGAGTCAAGTATTCGCGTTTCCAGCCAATATTGATTATTGCCCGAAAGTGAACTAATGGCTCAGCTGGAGATCCTGCAAAGGTGTGTGAGTATATGAGTGGTATAGGAACTGAAAATTCAATGTTTTTTTTTTTTTTTAAAGAAACATCATATTATAGGGCGTCACGTGAGGGGTACCAGACCCCACACGTGACTAAAAAACTATACAGAAAAACCTATAATAGATCGCAACGCCAATTCAGGTGAGAAAATGCCAGCACTCACTCGCGAAACCCCCACAAAAGGAGGCGACCCCTCTGTAATATTATGGAGCTCAAGCAGATCCCCTCTGTGTCTTGCTAAGTTTGCATCTGAAATTGGGTGGTTTACTGAAGCGTGGCGCTGTTCTGATACGCATTGTAAAGCACCATTGGTCTGCAATTAATTCTGGGAACATGGTCGAATTGAAATCGCAATTTCAGCTATGAGCCAACCCGATTTATCGCGCATTATGAACTGATAATTATTTCTTTGAGGCCTCATGGAAACACCAAGCGCTCTTTTACATCAACTAGACGTATAAAGTAAGCCTTTTTAGAGTTATATTGTAAAGAAGCCAGCTTGCCTCGAACACAGTTAAAAGCTCGTGCTTTCGTGAGCTTCATCAATTCGGCCCAGCGAAATGAATATTGAGAGGTCAAAAGAGCTCTACTCAAGAATAGGGTCAAGTTGGACGCTCCACCCACCACTAAATAGGCTCTGTTGATCAAGTATTTGTACAGGCGTAGATTGATATTCAAGAATTATTTCCTGATAACTTCTGTGCTATAGTTGATTCATAGACTGTAGACATGAAATGCAACAACACCTGTCATTTCAAGAATGTACCGAGATTCGAGCACCTCGAAAGGCCCTGGCACGTAATGTAACGACTCGTACTCCTGCTAGGTAGGTCTCGCCTTATACCCGCTTTACATTCCGCACTTCAATGGTAGTTAAGTTCAAGAAGGCTAAATTATGAACAACACCGCCTCAGGGAATTGTGACAGTTCTGCATTGGGAGGCGAGTGGCATTCAACACTTCAAAGACAGGTACTGGTAGCTTCAATCTAGGAGTGAGAGCATTGCCCAAGCAGCCATCGTCTTGAAAAGTTTGCCAGACTTGGACACAGGTTTCTTCTCTATTAAGTTCAATCAAAGATTTGATGCTTAATTGATAATGTCAATAATCAGATACAGCGTTGATGTCATTTGACATCCTTGTCATACATCATTCTTCGAGCAGATCCCAAAAGGTAGAGCATACCAAACACCCGATTGCTCAAATGCCGCGCAAGTCTTCTGTCTCTTTATCGATGGTGATAAGCTGAGAAGCTTGTTGGAGGCTATCTGTTTTGATCTCGGGTTGGTGATTGATAAAGGTGCTTTAAGTATTTCGTCGAGCAGGGGGGCTTTTGAATACTTAGGCCGTGGTTTCTCAGTGCTTGTTCTTTGGGAAGTCAGATGGCCACTTAACTGAGCTAGAAATCGACGGTGAAGATCTAGACTTTGATCGATATCCTTGCTGGATTGATAAATATGCTGGTGTAGCGAGATCGGGAATGGTCCTCTTTTCACCAATGGGGTCAAAACCTCGATCCATTTTTGGGCGCTGGCCAATTCAAGGTTCACGGGGCTGTTGACGTTGCAGGAAAAAAGCTCCAGCAAGAGACCGAAAATTAAGTCGAGGAGGAAGCTTGAGGGAAGCTTCTCAAGAAGAGGACCGTAGGATGAACGGACATCAGAAAAGGGAATTTTTTTAAGAAGGGTTTTTTTCAGGACCAATACTCGAGTTAGATGGAAGCTAGACGACGGATTGGCGGCAACGAGGGTCAATTCTCTTGTCGCCAGGACTTCTTCGCCCGTTCCCAGCTTTTCGCAACCTCGTTCAATGCCTCTTTCTTTCGTAGATGACCTGTACAATTTCAAACTGGCTATTACCTCCAGCCTTGTGACTTTCAGATGCCTCATTTCTTCACGAGGGTCTCCTAAGTTAGAACTCTCACTATTCTGATTGAACTGACTCCAGAATTTTTCATAAAGCCATTGCAACGCGCGCTGGCTGGTCACTTGCAAGATCTCCAATGAAGGCAAGTGTTCGTGAGTCGCCCAGTGACGAATCTCCACGAAGCGATATGGGAGCTCAATTTCTTTGGCCAATACCAGAAGCGCAGCGGCAAACGACCCCTGTTGGTATGGGTCGAGGATACCGTTGACGAAGCGAACTAATGCCATAGAGTAAGCGTTACGAAGTGCGTATTCATCAGCATCCCAGAAGTAGTCATCGTTTCCTATAGGTCTCCCGCAAAAGGGAGATTGCGCTAGAGATTCCGCTTCTGCGAAAGCTGAAGTTGTGTCTTTCAACATTGCTGATACTATCCACGAAGTTGAGTTGACCGCGTGAGGCACTTTGCCTCTGCTATGCCAGAGTGAGACTAATTTGATGCCATCTATGAGAGATCGACGGTCAGCCGCATCGTTATAAAAAAGCCCCCTCACTTGCAAAAGCTCGGCCTTGCTTTTGTATGGCGTGATCTTAGAAGGCTTGCCCATATAACTTTGTTTTGTTTTGCTGGAGTCATTCGAGATGCGCGCGTAAAAAGATGTAGATATAATATTCGCAATGAGTACTTAGTACTCACTGGCATGATCCATCAAAACTTGACCGTGAATTTGCCTGCGTTCCTGCAAAGCCCGTTGACTTGCGAAAGTTGTCTTTTGAAGCCCTGTGAAAACGTTGAGTGGATCATCTAAATCGTGTCTTAAATTAGGAACCGGGAATATAGAAAATTCCTTGTTAAGTATGTGACTCGAATCAAAAGTAGAGAAATCCTTCCAATCATCGTGATCACGCCTTTCTCATCTAATGCCATAATAACTAGCTCCACGTGATACTTAATTACTTGCAGTGCAGATTACTTATTCATAGTTCAGACTCAATTGAATGGCCCTTTAACATCTCTTCTCGCGTCACAAGCTAAGTAAATCACCATACCTTGAAGAGGTGTTAATGTAATTGAACTGGCCGATTATCTCGCTCTCCTCGTAAGAGTATACCATGTCCCCGGCTTTATGTTCATAGGGAAATTTAGCTACTAAAAGAGGCCTGCAATCATCAGAGTTTGTTTCAGGCTTGCCACAAGCATTGTCCCAGCTTATCAAAATTACACCGTAAAACACCCCAAAAAGCCCCATCAACACATAACTCAATTGTGCTAGGCTAAGTTCCCCGGTGCTCAACAACATATTGAAAACCATGTCGTTGACCAAGTTAATCAAGTTGTACACCAAAAAGCACAATGGATATAAAACGGCAGTCAGTATATTCGATAGCCCCATGTTAAAGGCTGTGAGTTGCACAACAACTATGCAAAGTGTCGCCATCAAGGCGCCAGCTGATATCACATATGTGGAAATATCTTTAGGTGTTGATCGTTCAAGCAACATTTGAATTAAGACGTCCACAATAGACTTGGCGAGGAGAAAGGTATGTGCCGTGAGTGTCCCGCTTATAAGACCATAGAACACTCCTCTGTGGAAGATGAGGCGTGATGTAGGATCTTTGCTTCTTGTGGTCAACCTCCTTGAATGTTTGCGTGGCTTCAACTGGTACTTTTCGATTTTACCGGAGATAAGCCAATTAATTCGCAACAAAATCACGATGAAGACGAAAGTAAACACCCACCAGGTGAGAAACCCCGGCTTCAAAAACATGTTGAGAACTTCTCGAAATTCTTCATCTGCGTTTATGTTCCGGGGAGGCTGGGTCTTGCGTGCGCCATTAAATGCTATCACGAAAGCTCCAACAGCAATGATGACCGTGCCTCCAGCCAACTTTTTGGTGAATTTTTCGCCCGGCAATAGCGTGCAGCTGAAAATAGAGTTAAAGATGAGACCTATGCTTTGCAAAGGCGACAAAAGTATAAGCGGGAGGGTAGTTAGTTGCATCAAAGATCCAAACACGTTCGCAACAATGAATAAAGAGAACCCTATGAGCCAGAGGTTTCGTCTGTAAGTGTGAGTGTTGCGGGAAGACTCGTTGTCCGTAAAGCCCCTGTGTAAATGCACTATCGACGTATCCGAGAGCTCGTGATCATAAGGAATAATGTGGGATTTTCGCTGAAGTGTAATACCTAGTGACTGTATTGCTGACAGCACAACTGCAGCCGCACATCCGGAGATAACTGATGATCCAACCATTCAGGATTTAATTACGTGGCTTCACGTCGAGTGCCAATGTTCAGATCAACAATGCGGGTTGTGTGCTCTTTTGATCTGACTTCGCGGCTAGTGATTCGATTATATGAGCATGTAAATGTGGTAACAATTGATTCAGGCAGGTGTAAAATGTTAACTCCACGTCTTTTGTTCGTATGCAGCCGTTAAAGTGTGGGCTGTATGCACGGATGCAAGGATGAGACGCGGCTACGACTTACCTCGCGTGACGCCTGACACCAAAATTGCGAGAGAAAGAGATTCTTTTAAGCTTGAGAAAAACAGGGAAGTGTCTTCATTAAAAAGGCTTTAAACTTCTAGCTGCATTTACCCTCGATACAACTTTTTTGTATGGAGCGGCGATGGAAAAGCGTTTTGCTCGCGGTGGTATGATGGGGCGAGCACTTCTCATAACCCAATGTCCTAACGCGCTTCCGATGTGCGAAACAGAGACTGCCCTCTGCTCTCTCGAATTCTTCAACCGATGCTTCTTTGCAGCAAAAATTCATAAAGCTTATAAAAAGGCGTCGAGGTAATCACACAAGTACTCCGCGTTTATACTAAACGCACGCATTCGCTATTCATCACATCACTCGCGTCCATCCTTAGTGTGTATTAAAAAGCCACGAGTCTGTTTCAATCATACATCAGTATACCTTGCTGAGGCTATGAATAGCGAACTCGAAGTGATACTTGAGCAGCTCAACTCTCGAAACTGTCTGGTGATTACAGAAGGTTTCGAATCTTTGGACATACTACTCAGGTCGTTAGCCCCTTCGATTAGAAAATATCACCGCTCTGGCTTAGTTGGTGACAGACTCGCTCCCCTCATAGCGCTCCAGAATGACTTTCAGTTTAACTTGACTTCAGGTCTCATTCTGGCGTACGCTTACTTTTCAGAGTCATCTGAATTTGTCGATGACAGGGTCCTCATCAAGGCTAATTATCTTCTCAGTGGAATGCTTCTCATACATCCCGAGTCACGTGCGCTATTCGGTCGCAGTCAGAATATGGTCCTCATGCTTTCATTCTTACAGTCGGAAATGCGTCCTATACTGGAAGACTTGACTGGCTCATTTGTGTCACTCTTCATTCATATCCTCATGAAAAACATGAGGAATATGCGCCTTTTCGAGGCGAATAATGGGTGCCAAATTTTGATACATCATTTGAGCACAGCTCCATTTGAGTCACGTGAAAGCAAACACTTGAACTCCGTGCAGTTTGATCAAAGGATGCTGCACTTTAAGATCATCGAGTTTTTGATATTTTATTTAGCAAACGAGACCGAGCTTCTAGAGTTACCCCAGAACTTAGGTGCCCGTCACGTATCCGTTAGAGAAAAGGCAGATTTATTTCGACCTAAATTTGCAGGAATCGATGACTTGATCAAAAATCTAGAGGACTTGAACACGCTCAGATCATCATCCAGCGTGCATCTGAGGTGACCAGATGACTTTTCAGCTTATTGATTCCGGAATTGGTGCGCTGCCACTGTCTTCATCTCGAGCGCGGAAAGAAACAAGCTATGATCTTTGGCGTAAAAATTAATCAAATTCAGTACTTTGAAAAGTGATCATTATTGACTTCAGAACTTCCAATGGAAGGACTAAACTAACACTGATATTCTAGACCCACTAACATCATTGCAGATATTGGCATGAGCTTTAATATTGGAGAGTGCACCTTACCTCGCATCAATTGAGACATCCCCACCATTCGCGTCAGTCATCATTCGCTCAAATTTCAATCTTCACACTCCATAGTTTCTTTGCCCCAATGTATAGCCACATGGAATATCTTTTGAAGTGTTTCAACAAGACGACAGGATGGAATGAAGATAATATATACTCCAACATATTGGCAACGTCGAATGCGCTTCTTGATTTTCAGATCCCGAAGGGCGGGAAACTAGAAATCTCGTCCCATGCAAGCTCTCATCTGGCCTCTTCCATGAGTCTTCTGAACTACCACTCTGTAAATGGATCCATTGCGTATCTATATCTGAGCATTCGTCTCAAAAGCACAAATGGCACAAAAGACATATCTTTGCAGGACGCAATAGCGGGCTTTCGAATTCTAGAGCCTTACGCAGCTTCCAGCAAAAGCCCATCAACAAACGTCTTCAAAAAAGCCTCACTACTTTACGGAAGAATGTACTTTCCTGGGTCTGTTCTTGAGGCTTTGCTAATCAAACGGCTACTGACACAGTATCAGCTTTTGATAAAATGTATTAGTAATCCACATCTTCAGCGAAGTGGAACCATGATTGTATACCTTCAGGAAAATGCTCCCCGATACTCGCGGGAGTATATCTACTCGACAAACGAGGCACTAATGGGGTTTCGATGTCTCTACAACTTTGGCTCATCATCGAAACACCAGCAACTGACAGCCTTGCCCAAATTTGACAATTCAGTTGTCTCTGTAGGCGCAGAAGTATGGTACGCGGCTATTTCCATGAGTCCGGGATTATCCACTGCCTTCCGATATTCGACTCGCTCCACTTCCACGGGAAAACCGCTTACAATGACTCTCAGTTGCAACCCGATTTTGGGCCATGTGTCATCGACCTATAATGTCAAAACCTCGGTTTCTTCCACAGTTTGCTCCAAATACGATTTCAACTGGTTTTCGTATGCCAGCAATCTTTCTCTCGGCTTCGAGCTCTTCAATTTCTCGAAGAAGTACGCACCGCCTACCCGTATTTGTTCTCTCGCAGGGCCATCCATTCATCATGAAAACCTAGCACCGCCGTCCTCCTACGATGCCGAAATTTCCAAGGTTAGCGACAGCATAAGTCCATCACCGGCCAAAAAACCGAGGCTTGTAAATCCGATAGAGCAATCCGAAGACCACTTTTACATCGATCCGGATATTCTTCAGCGTGCATCGTCGGCGGACCCAGCAGGACAGGAAGTCATATCAGCATTTCAGAAGTTAGTAAAAGGAAGCAACTTTGCTAGTGTGATCAAAGGCTCGACTAGCATCAGTGATCGAGTGCTTAAATTACTTTGGGTGGGCCGCTACAAAGACTTCCTTGTGAGTGCCGGATTAAAATTCAGTCTTAACACGAAAACACGTGTTCCTGAGTTTGAGAGATTTGGTGTTGCGTTTGCTTACTCCTGCTGATGAATCAAAATAGAGTTGCACCCTGAGTATCGTATGATCACCACTTTACCCCAACTTTCTTCTTTTACAAGACTCACTTCATTTAAATAACTCGCTCGGCCCCACTACTGTAGCTCGCGCCAGAGTGATTTCGCACCCGTGCATCGTCTTTTTCAAGAGCGTCGAAAAAAAAGTTTTGGTAGAGTACTTCAGTGCAAATCAGTGGAAATGAGAGACCGGGAGTTTTTTCGCCTATTCAAAGACTCCAAATTGGCGCAGGTTGCCTCTCCATTGAGCAAAAATGTAAGAGGGCCTAGCTCGGCGTCTCCCACGCACCAAATTATCTATACACCAAGGAGAAGTGCCTTGAGGTCTGACTATGGAATGAAAACTGCTTTGCCAAAGCAAGTTGGTGTCTCGCATATTGCGTTTAATGATATCGACAATGCCAAAAACATGCCTGATGTTGAAAAGCAAGCTGGTGCACTTTACACTCGGTTGAGATTCCAGGAATCTGAAGTTGTCTTGAAGAAGTCATACAATAAGGCGAATCCTCTCTTTGCATGGGACGGCTCGAAATCCTTGCAAGGGATGAAGTCGGATATATCTGACAATATAACCACTCAGCTAAACCTCAACCAAAACACTTCTTTGCAGGACGTTAAAAAGGCGATGGTTAACAACCCAGAGTTGTATACCAAATTTAAACAGTGGGTGCTAGAGCATGCTCCCGAGTCTTACATGTTGAGAGTCCCATCCAAATTCGACGCGCTTCTCAAGGATTTCGTCGCGGCATCAAAAAGTGTGCAGAAGCGTGAATATGCTTTGGAGGATCTCATCAAGTCACAAAACAGAACGAAACCCCTAGGCGCAAGAAGCAGTGTGCAAGGAACTGCAGGTCTTTCTTATCTCCAAAGAGGCAGACTCATAAACTCACCAAACGGAATCAAACATGGAAGCATCGTGCCTGGTAGACTCGTCAAAGAGAGAGAGGCTGCTATTGGGGGCTTTGTGGCCAACATCAACGAAAGAACGATTATGTTGCAAGCCAATTATGCTAAGAATTCGCCAGGAAAACACACCAGACAGTTTGTTCTTCCTTTCAAAGTCAATGAGGCCGAGATGACCGCAAGTGGTGCAGTCAGGTTACATGCAGATGGGGTCAAGGCGGGATCATGGATGCTGAGGTCTGATTTGGACGGGCATCCCGGTAGCTATACCGCCTCAAACCCCAATTTTGGCAGCTTGTCGGAAAGAAATCAAAAGGACTCTTCTGCTCTAGAGAGTTTGTTGGGCTTGGTTTCAAGATCCAGAGACTGAGATAATCGCTATAAATTGTACATATATAATTCAAGAGATTGGTGATCATTCGTTCACGGGAGGCTCGCCAGACGATATCTTTTTGTCAGGATGCAAAGTCGTAGTTACGGAAATGTCACTTTTTGAAAAACTCGACCCTTCATCTCTTGCCTGTGATGGCGGACCAAACAGTTTTGATTCCGGCCCTGGAATAAGCGAGCCAGCCAGAAAAGCTTGATCTGGAGGTTTGATCAGCGGGGACTGTTGTATTTGGGGAGACGAGCTCTTCGCCCTCTTGTTTCTGGGTGTTTTATTTTCCCTGGGCTTTCTTTTTTTGGGTTCAACGGGGGGAAGAAAACCAGTCATTTTCTTCTCCTCGGCCCCCGCTTTGACCCTCAAGTTTTCAGCAAAACCTTCATCTAGCCGTGCGTCCAATTGATACCAGAGGAAAAAGCTCGACACCCTTGTTCCTGTCTTCAAGATTGTTTCCATGCGTTTGTGCACATCATGAACGGGCCTCATACTGTTTTGAAAAATGGGGACAAATCTGGAGGGAATATTATGGATTGTGAACGAGAAGGTGGTGTACTTCACGTGAGGCGGCTCGGGCGGTGAAAGCACTTTCTTTTTCTTTATAGCCGAGACCTTCCTTTTACCTCTTAAGCTTCTGGGGTCTGGGGTCTCACGCGTCCCCGTATCTGGCCCGCCCGAATCTTTGGCATCTTCGCTCTCCAAAGAGTCCTTTTCTTTTTTTTCTTCCTCTGCTTTTTGCCTCTCTTCTTCCGCCTTGAATTTCGCATAATTCTTATCATAGTCTTCCACCTCATCGATATTGTGGATCCACATGTGGCTTATTAAAATATCGTTATACTCTGTTCCAGCCTCAGCATCCTGTGGAGGAGAACGCTCTGGTTTTAGGATCTCGCAAATCGAATCCTGGGGGATAATATAGCGCACATTCGGGTTTTCGAGGAATTCAAAAACCAATGTTGCGTTGTGGAGATATCTCTCTTGGAACGCAGTGAGCTTCATGGGGTTGTATACCTTTGGCTTAGGTGGCGCCTTTTTCTCAATGACTGGGCGTGACTGATAGGGTCGTGGGAAGTCAGGTGGAAGAGATAGACCACGGTTGAAGTAGAGTTCAGCATGATGCGGCTGGGGCCCCATCTGTTTTGCTCGCTCGATGTATTTCTTGAAGCGCGAGATTTGTGCCTCCGACGCCTTTCCCAGGGCCACTTCTTTCATAAGGTCATTGAGAGAAAGATCGATCTTTGCTATTGCGTTGAGATTGGATATCATGATTGTGTTGTCAATCGATTGGAGGTTCGTCGGAGAAGGGCGAGCAGCGGACTGAGCAGCGGGTTTAGGAGCGGCAACCGATGCAGACGAGCCCGTCTGAGGAGCAGGTATTTTTATCGGATTTTTGGCGATTTTCGGGCGTGGTTCGGTGGGCAAGTTTAAAGCCTTGGAAGCTACAGGAGAGCCAATACCGGTTGACAGAGAGCTGGAATGAGAAACTGAAACATCGTTAACTATTGTGCCCTTTTCACTTGTGCTCTGTGGAGCTACAACTGCCAGACTAGTATTGTCCCTCTTTGTTATGATTTGTTGAGGCTCTTGTTCAACTCTCGTTTGCACCACGTCGGTAATGCTTGAGCTGTCAAGCTGAGATTCCGCATTAACAGCGTTAGGAGGTGGCCCAGCGGCAACGCTAGGATTTGGGTTGCGTATCTTTTGCCCTAATATCACATCCTCTTTCACTATTTTCGTCGTTGGCTCGGTTCGCGGTGAGGAATTGGCAGATGTCTTTTCAACGCTAGCGTGATGCCCATCCGATGCTTTTACATTGAGGAGCTCAGCCTGGTCTTTTTGTGGCTCGGCGTTCTTGCTCACGGCGCCAGCCGGTCTCAGAGATGTATTCTCAGAAGTTAGTGGACACGGGGGTGTATTTCTCGCGTTAATAACGCTATCTTCGGGCGCCAGACGAGATGGGCCGTCTGGGTGACTGTTTACCTTGATTCCTGCTCCAACATGCGAGTCACCGACCTTGGAGAGCTCCGATATTGCTCTCGATTTCTCGGAGCGTGAATCTTTCGCAATAAAGATCCGTATTTCCATTGTATGTGGACCCAAAGTGATGAAAGACTCACATAGCTTTGACATGACATCTCGGGCATTCACGTCAGGGCTCAAGACCGGGGTCCTCGTGCGGGCTTCTAGTGAGTTTGTAGTGGCTTTTGCAAAGCGCCGCTTGTTTTCACGGTCGCTCAAGATTTCCTTCTGTTTTTCTTTGTCCATTTCGGCTAGTTTCTTGGCGTATGCCGTTTGCTTCACCCAATGGAGTTTGAACATCGGAGCGTGGAATATGTATGAGTTCCGGGATCTGACAAGAGAATTATATAGCACGGCAGAATCCTTGATGGTCAAGGGGCTTTTCAAGAAGTCGTCATAATGGCCGTTGGGTGGCTCGTTGTAGGAAACCGGCAAGTCTTCAAGTATTGTGAAAGGTCTGACAATCGTCTGGTCTAGAACTTTCTGCTCAGCTTCTATCTCTTCCCTTTTTGCCGTGGTGATACGGCGCCTCATTCGTGCCGGCATTTTTACTATAAGTGTTCGTTCAGCATTAAGAGAATATCTTTCTTAGATTGTTGCGTTCTTGGTACGTTTACTGCGGGGTCACGTGGAAAAAGCGGTACGAGGTAGTTTTTCATACAAAAGGATTACACGAAAGGGCGTTGCATCCTCAATAATCTGAGATCAATATTTTCCATTGATGTTTTCGGATGTAAAGGGACAAGTGCATATACGGTAAGTCTCTCATTACATTTTATTACGTTGGAGGTGGAGAGCTAAGGGTAGGAGGCTCGCTTCAATTCATACTCTGCGCGTGAGATGGAAATGAACTATAAAGAACACTCTAATGACTCAAGGCCCTGAATAAAAAGCGAGACCATATTCTCCAACTCGTTGGCAAGTTTTGTGGTTGTCGCAGAGTCTTTGAACAAGTCGCTGTCCAACGCGGGAATATTGGGGAATTTGATATTGTCCTTGTTAGAAGTGGGCCTCGTAAGTGGCGGTGGATGAGATCGGGAGTGTGATCCGCCTGGAGGAGGCTGGATGGAGAAAAAACCGGGAAGAGGGGCTGATTTGGGGCCAGTTGGAATCGGAATGTTTTTCTTCTGTCGCTGAGGTGCGACACCATCCGAGAATTTCTCCCGGTTGTCAATCTGCTCTTCAATTTGGTTATCCTTTTCGGTGACTGGCGTCATGGAGGTCACATTAGATACAAGAGAAGGATTGATACCAAACTGATTGACATTGTCACTCAGACGCTTAGATTCCGCACCCTCGCTGACTAACATCGAAAAAATGTTGTGCGAGCTCGACGGAACAGGCATTTGAATTTTCAAAGAAGGTTTCTCTTTCCTCGATTGAGGCTTTGTAGCTACCCCGCTGGCGGTTTCCGCCGTCGCTAAAGTAGAAGAGTTTGATGGGATACTCGAAGATGAAAGGGTGGAACTTGCCATAGTGCTAATCGAGGATGTGTTTGATGGGGAAGCTGGGGCTTTGAGGCTTTTATTCTGGCTGTGGTCTGAATTCAACTTGAAATTGATGGGTTGTAGCATGGGATTGCTGTTTGCTTGTAGTGGTCTCATTGACTTGGAGGGACTGCTACTCATGTAAGCATCTGTCAGTGTCTCATTAGAAGCTGTGACTGGAGAGGGCGTCTCCTTTCTTGCGTAATCTGCGGCGTGAGGCGGTGTTTGCGGGACTTGATCCCCAAGCAAAAACTTCGTACCGGCCGACACCGAGCTTGCTGAATTTGAGATTGTGTTCTTTCGTTGTCGCGAACTGTTTGTTGGGGAGCTGATTCGCGACTCCCCGAGATTGCCGCTGAATTGTGCTGTGATTGTAGGAGGTTTGTTTAATTTGGTTATTGTGTTCTGAGGTGATTGGTGCCGTGACGCAGCTAAGTTTATCAGTGATGACGTCTTCGCCTCGAGGCCAAACTGAGACATACTTTCCATATCTGGGATTTCAATCGTGGGCGAACTCATGAGAAGCGAGTCGGGAGCTGACATGCCCACCAAGCGTGGCACCTCGAATTGCGTGCTTCCCGAAGGGAATGGCTCCAAAACTGGCGAGTTTTCTTCCTCGAAAACAGATATTAGTGATTTGGGTATATGTGATGCGTTCTTCATGGTCAGATTAGAAGAACTGCTTCTCAATCCGCTTTTTGAAAATTGAAGTGGCACGCTCAGCGATTGGTCCTCGGCAATTTTGCCCCCAGTAGCGTGAGTATTTGTCGCGTGTGTTCGGTTGGTGATTGTATCGCTCAGCCGTGTGTCAGATGCTTGGTGATGATAATTGATTGTTTCTGCGGTCATCATGTAGTGAGCATCCTCGAGTCTTTCTGACCCTGTTCTTAGTGGATCCGTTTCGTTATGGCCGTTGATGTCGTTCGCTAATATGTACTCCTTTGAGCTCAAAGAGTCGAAGTCCCATTTCACCAGAAGATGATCTGAATTCTCTCCATCATCATCCTCTGAGTCGCCAGAAACAAATACCGAGTCTCGCGAGGAGTTTCGATCCCGCCATAGAAGATATCTAGAGATGAGCTCCTTAAGAGTTGACGTCGGAAGGTTTCTATACTGCTTAACAAGTTTGCATTTGTATAATTCATCTGCTGAAGGGCGCTCTTTGGGACTTTCGTCCAAGCAAAGTGCGATGCACTCCTTGAGAGCAAGCGGATATTCCCTTCCTTCAAGCCTTGGTGGGGCCTGCTTTTCGATCATAGTCATTGCCCATGTCGCATTCTTATCGCAGTAGGGGGGGTTTCCCGTCGCAAGCTCGTAAATAGTGATGCCTAACGACCATATATCAGCCTTGTAGTTATAATGGTCACCTTCTCGTATGACCTCAGGGGCCATCCAAAACGGAGTGCCTGCTATAGTAGTTCTTTTAGCTGCGGTGGCAGTTAGTTGCGCTGCTACACCGAAATCACATAATTGCACATGCCCCTCATTTGTAACTAGTATGTTCGCTGCTTTCAAATCACGATGTATCACACCGATTTTGTGTACGGCCAGAAGTGCCATCAAGACTTCTCGCACAATGACACCGATGTACTTCTCCTTGAATAATCCTGCCTTGAGTAAAGTCCGCATGGAACCTCCCTCGCAATAATCCATGATGATCCAAAGCTTAGTATCGTCGAGAAACAGCCCATAATAATGCGTGACGTTAGGGGCATTTTTGAGATCTGCCAAAAACTGTATTTCCTGTTGCACATCAACTACTTCATCATACTTGGTGTCAAGGTCCAAGACCTTAATCGCGACCGGCTTTTTCGTTTGTTTGTGGTAGCCCTTGTAAACAACCCCAAATTTGCCACGCCCTATAACTTTGGTGCGTTGATAGGCCACTACGCTCGACATAATTTTTCGGTTTGAGTGTTCTCGCTTCTGAATGGGTGAAGAGAAGGGGGCTGGTGTTTGAATTGCCGTCTTATCAGAAACGGTAGTGTGTGCTGTGCAAGTTAAAGCAGCATTAGTTGATGCGCGATCGCAAATTCGATGTAGGTAGCTTCGTCAGTATCCATCATGAAATCAAAAATTGGTCTCACCGCAGAAATTATAAGCGATAGCCGTAATACTTCATGAAGAATGATACTGATTGACATTTACATTTCCTATATGACCTGACTCCGGTCCGCGGCCTTTCAATACATACTTTTCTTAAAAAAAAAAAATGACCGTTGGAGTATTCTCGTAGGAACATCGGCAACTTTCACTTCGCCAGTGCACATGGTGTACACGATTAAACGCAGAACCCTCGGCCCCTCGTAATACATCAGATTTCATAGTTTTGCCATGTTGAAAGAGAATTTCGAGTAACGTCATCAAATGAGAATGGCAATACGAGGGAGAGTTTGAACATGGCTGAGTGATTTTCTCGGTATTTCTGAGATTTCGAAAGAAAAATTGATTTTTCGAGAAATATGTCACCAAAAATGAAAAAAAGAAGTTAGGTCTAAATTTCACACCCAAAATTTCGTTTTGATCTGAATTGATTATAGACTAACTAATCGTGTTGGAAGCGTGATACCCGGCTAGGGGAAATCTCGTATGTATTTAAATAGTCGAGTGAATACTAACCCCTTTTCATCAATGGAACAATCGTGGGAAGGAATTTATATATGTAGAATTCTGATAGTAGGTCTAAGAGACTATCTGACAATGTGCCCGACTTGGTCATAACCATGACTAATGAGGTTAGTTAGATTGTCATCCAGATGAACTTCAGAGCGCTAAACCGCTATGTGGTTCCTGACAAATAGAACGAATAACAGTATATTAATATAGCTCAATATATTTATTCTTGAACTTCTCATTCACGATGTTCGGTAAATACTCATACTCCATTGTAACCAAACCATTTTTTGCGTCCATATAACTACATTCAATTTTTGATAGATTCAGCTAGAGATGTCGGATTTTAACGCAATCAACATTTCTCTTCTTGACTTCATACAAATATTCCAAGCATGTTTGGTGGTCCCTGAGGCGAGAGCAGCCTTTCAGCATCTGCAAACACAGCTGTGGTTTTGGTTTTCACGCCAACCACTAACTACGTACAAAGCCATAAATGAGAGCCTTGAAAGTCAAATAAGTGAGCTACTCATGAAAAGTATTCTTGTGAGTCTCTCATCAGAATGATCTGGTGAAATTGCGTCACATCGCCATCAATCGCTATCATCATCTTGAAGTGCAGTCGGCACTGGGCAGCTGACTATTGGGTAATCGCGCATGACTCTTCGAAATTGCGAAGGCCTCGGTATTTTCCACAAGATATCAAGCTTCATTGTCCTTTTATTTATTTTCTTTGCAAAACCACTATGTCATCCCAAAGATATGAAAGATTCGCGATCCTTTCGAGAGATACAAATGAAACCAAAATTCAAATAGCGATATCGCTTGATGGTGGCCACATCGCTGTGGACAAATCTATTCTCCCACAACAAACCGACGAGCATGCATCACAGAAAACCCTGTCGCAGGTGATCAATGTTCAAACGGGAATCGGGTTTTTGGATCATATGCTACACGCTTTAGCAAAACACTCGGGATGGTCATTGATCGTTGAGTGTATTGGTGATTTGCATATTGATGACCATCACACAGCTGAAGATGTGGGAATTAGCTTGGGCTTAGCATTTCATAAAGCTTTGGGCCAAGTAAAGGGCGTCAAACGGTTTGGGTCGGCGTTTGCTCCTTTGGATGAAGCTCTTAGCCGCGCTGTTGTGGATTTGTCCAATCGTCCATATGCCGTGATAGATTTAGGGTTGAAGAGGGAGAAGATTGGCGATTTGTCCTGCGAGATGATCCCTCATGTGCTTGAGAGCTTCGCACAAGGCGCTGGCATCACCATTCATGTAGATTGCCTTCGAGGATTCAATGATCATCACCGAGCCGAAAGCGCATTCAAGGCTTTAGCTGTGGCTATAAAGGAGGCCATCAGCCTGAACGGAACTAACGAGATTCCGTCCACGAAAGGCGTTCTATTTTAAGACTGTTATTGTATCTAAAGGTGGAGAGACAGCTTCTGTTTCCATCGCTAACCTGAGTAGGTTAGTTGTCGTAGCCTTTTGCCAGGGCGACTCTATTTATACATGGTAATGCATGATCACTGGTAATCATCTGCATGGAACTCATAGGTCGGAAAATTTGACCCTTGGGCTGAGAAAATTACGTGTATGGTACTCTGATTCGACGAATTGTATGTTCACGCCATGGTTTGGTCAAGCAAGTTGTTGCAGAGCGAAGCGAAGAGACAACGAGAAGGGCCTCTAATCTTTTTGAAATCATCTTTTTGCAAGTAATCTAAGCTAATTTAGTGAATTGTGACATTCACAAAAATTAAAAAAATAGAAGGTATATAAGTCGTGACGTGACAAGCCAGTTCGAGATGCTCTTCGCACGCAACCGGTTTAATAGCGAAAAGCTAAATCCACATCAAATCCATAGCCTTTGCAATGCGACGTTTCCACACGAGTAGGATTGCAGAAGCCATCAAACCAGCTTTTCGGCCTAATGATTCGAGAAAAGGCGTTAGAAGTTTCGAAAAAAGTTTCAATGCGAGCAATGTGAAACTGGGGGAGAAAATATGGGATCAGAAGGGCATCTCGAAGCACGAATTCTTCATACGAAAGTATGGTAGAATATCCCCAGAAGAACGCAAAAGATTAGATGAAAAGGTTGAAAGACAAAAGTTTCTCCGGAATCAACGCAAGAAGCATGAAGAGACTGAAACATTCAGTCGCCCGAGAAGAGAGAAGATTACGCTAAATCCTTTATGTGAATACATCTTTGGCACTCATACTGTTATCTCTGCATTGACAGCAGGTAAACGAGAAGCCTTCAGCACTCTTTACATCCACAACATTAAGGAGCATACGGAAAAGATCCTTGGATTAGCAAAAAAGTATGGTGTTCGGATTGTTGAAAAGAAGTCAAAAGGTGAGTTGAACACCCTCAGTTCTAATGGCGTGCATAACGGAGTGGTTTTGGAGACGAAGCCATTGATAGTGCCTGAAATAGAGTCGTTGAGCCATGAATTTGATGGAAACTTTGGTACGTATGGGGTGAATTTGATTGACGATGCGACACACAAAAGTACAATGGAACTAAAAGATGTTGTGCGGACAACCCAGGGCACGAGCGAGCGATTTCCCCTTGGAATTTACGTTGATGGCGTGACTGATCCACAAAACTTGGGGAACATAATCAGGTCGGCTTACTATCTCGGAGCAGATTTCATGATCATTCCCGAGTCCGAATCAGCTCGTCTTGGTCCAGTGGCGGCGAAGGCAGCAGCAGGTGCGCTTGATATCTTCACAATTTACAAGTCTAATAGTCCTCTTCAGCTCATTGACTCTGCGAAAACGAATGGGTGGAGCATTGTGAGCACAAGCTCGAGGGAAAGCGAAGATGAATTAGCGGATATGAAATCCAAGCACCGCCAGCACGCTTCAAGCAAATTTGTTGCTCAGTCTGAATTGCCACATATCATAAGCAAAACGCCAGTTATGATGATCTTGGGAAGCGAAGGGCTGGGTGTGAGAACAAATATCAAAATGAGGTCTGATTTCCTAGTGGGATGGGCGAAGGGCAGGCCGGGTAAATGTTCAGTTGACTCTATGAACGTTGCTGTGGCTGCTGGACTTGTGATAGCAAAAACTTTGGAATAGCGTGTAAAGACTCCCCTTGAAGACTGGTGAATACACTTTTTATTCTCGAAATGGAGCGCATGTATCACTAGCATGAATGATGACTTTGTTCAGTTACCTCACGTTAATGTTACATGTTGCAGCTTGTGCAAGCTACTCTTCAGACAAAATGGGGCACAAGCCTGCGGCTCGAGCTAAAAAGTTTGATAGAAGATAGAAAGAATTCACCCGATGAAACAACGACCAGACGGATTTGTTCAATGTGACAATTGTAAACGGCTCAAAGAGATACAATCGCAGTTGCTATTAGAGAATAATTAACTGTAATCGACGAAGAGTTAATAAGGCCATTTTGAAGTCAAGCTTCGAAACATTTGCAACCACTCAAAAGAAGAATGGGACACTGATCAGCTAGCTGTACTGGCAAAGATCTTAGGTCTTCATGAGCACCAGTGTTGATATTAATTAGGGAATTGCGCACTTCGCGGAATTAATATGTGAGCTT
>JAKUBE010000601.1:0-23748 GCA_030674755.1 Metschnikowia henanensis | reverse complement strand
AGAAGGCGCATGCTTCAGCCGGCATAACCACCATGGTAGATTTGAACCTTAGTGTCTGAATGTGTCGCAGAGGCTGTTCCTGGGGCTTGCAGATTTCGGGTGTGGGATCTTCTCTTCGTTTCTTTCGTCGCAGGCTCTGTAAGCGAGAGATCCGATTTTGCAAACGCTGTCTCGTACTCAGAAGCACTTTTGCGCCTCCCATAATACTCGTCTTTTCCAGGACCACCAGCTGAATCCATACCACCAAAGGGTTCTCATTGCTTCTAAGGATACCCACGATCCTCAGTTGCGTTGTGGAAATTTTGGAATTTGCTTTGCCTTTGGATCGGCAGCCAGTCATTCTCTTCTATTCACAGCACACCCGTTTTTTGCAGTCACCGTCAAGTCGATAACCAGCTTCCACATACCCCGTCTAGCTTAATAAAGTGTCTGGACCTAAGACCAAGAAAACGCCAGGGGAAAAACCAAATGTCTCATTTGGGCGTCCTGCTTCCATCGCAGCGGCGCGATGGCTCCGGCCACGTTTTGACCCACGGATACATCCACGGACATGTCCACCAACATCGAGATCACGTGCACATCCACGGCCATATCCATAATCACGACCATGTGGAACACAGCCATCTGCATGGCGAAACAGGGAGTGGTCTGCAGGGCCACGCTGGCCATCCCGTCAACCTGGGCCTGGGCCAGAACACTCTTTCTGAGCTAGAGTGCAAGGAGCTAGAAAACAGCTTTGATTTGTGTGGCGACATTTTCTGTGACGAGCTCGACGACTGTTACTATTATGATTGCGATAATTTGGCGGGCGACGGGCACGGAGACCTAGCGTCCAATGGGGCCATGAATGGGACCGTGAATGGGACCGTGAATGGGACCGTGAATGGGACCGTGAATGGGAATGTAAACGAGAACATGAACAATACCAATGGTATCATAAACGGGACCATAAATAACATCAATGGAGGATTGGACGCCAAGTTCAACGGCAACGAAAGTCTTGATGCTTTCGCCGACCGCGGTGAGAATTTTCTTTCAGACACAGCCGGCTGCTGCGATGACAAGACGTGCTCGTCGCATTCCATGGAACATACGGGTGGGGAATCCGCGTGTGTGGAAACGGACCACGGCCTTGGCGAGTGGCAGAAACCACGCCTCGATATATTCGAGGACTTGATCCAGAACGTGCATGAAAACATTGGCCAGTTCGGGGTACCGGAGTTTGCAAATGGGAACCAGTACCAGCCATGCCATCCAGGACATAGCCATTCTGGCCATTCTGGCCACACGCATCTTCCAAACACAATCGGGACGTTCTCTCCAGGATCTTTTCGAAATTCAGCGGAAGCAACGCCGATTATCACGGGAAATGGCACCCACCACACCCACGGGATTCCTCTGCTGGGGGCCAAATCGAACACTGCGGTTGATGCTCTGCAGTCCCATATGCATTATCCACATCATAGCCACGTGGAATATGTAGAACGGGACGAGACAGTACAGCATGTCGAGCCTTCCAAACTGGAAATTCTGGAGAATTTGGAGAGCCAGACAGTGAAGCTGGAAGAAATGGAGAATATGGAGAATATGGCGAAAACGTCGGGTACGCCGAAAACGGCCGGTTCGGCCAGGATGGCGGCCCCCACGGGGATCCACGTGCACAGACACGCCAACTGCAATCGTCGGATGCACCAGTCGTGTTTTCACGCGCGGCTTCCGCTCTCTGCCTCGGCAGCCAAGGGCCCGAAGTATGGCCAGGCAAACGAGCTGGCCTCAGAGCCTGTAGGGGAAAAGACGGAGCCACAATCGGTGCCAAAGGGAAAGCAGCTGAAGAAGCAGCTGAATGAACAACAGCCACAGGTGAAGAGGCGAAAGGTCTTGAAGGAGGGTGAGAAGGGGGATGAGAGGGAAATGGGACACGTGCATTGTGATCATACTCATCATTCCCATCACTCTCACTCTCATCATTCCCATCATTCTCATCCACACTCTCACTCTCATTCCCATCCTCATCCACACTCTCATTCTCATCCACACTCTCATTCTCATCCACACTCCCATCAGCTCCAGCAGGACTACGACTTCTTCGTGCAGTTCAACAACTTCAAGCAGATCTTTCCCGAGCACGCGGCGCAGGTTTCGGAAATCAGAGACCCGCACGCCACGTTGGGCCACTCCCAGCTAAACCCGCAACACACGTTCTCGTGCCAGTGGGAAAACTGTCTCCAGCCCGTGGACAACGAGCTGCTTGTGGACCACTTGATCGGCACGCATCTCGGGCCGGGCCAGGGCCACTTACTTCAAGGGGACCTCAACTCATTGGATTCGCTAGGCACCGCGCCAATCAAGCTAGAGTGTGAGTGGGACGACTGTGGGTTTGTGGACGAGAACTTGCGGCTGTTTCTCGACCATCTCAGCACGCACAAGGCCGAGGGCGTCTCGATTGGGAAGGCGGGGCTGCCGCTTCTCACGCCCAGCTCCATGGAGGCGGTGTGTGAGCTGCCACAAGTCAACAAGCCGGGTGTGCACGGAAGGAGGGGGGATCGAAAGGGAGGAGATCACCATGATAGAGCTCTTGGAGACCTCAATAACGATCTCCATAAGGACCTCAATAACGATCTCCATAAGGACCTCAATAACGATCTCCATAACGGTCTCCATAACGGTCTCCATAACGGTCTCCATAACGATCTCGACAAAGACCTTCAGGAAAGAGATCTGCATGGAGATCTTCAACGGGCCCAGAGGGGAGATCTTGGAGACCAGGGAAGGGGTCCCCCGGAAAAAGGCCCCTCCTGCCTCGACCACCACCACGCGCTCAGCATCCTGGACATGCGGATCTCGCCCCAGCAGAAAATCGCGTCCGATCCGCCCGATCCGCTCCACACGTGCAAGTGGCAGACCGGCACCAGCCCAGACGGAAATCCCATAGTGTGCAGCCGCACGCACGCGTCCGACGGCGAGCTCCAGGAACACTTGAAAAACGACCACATTGGCCGTGGAAAACTGAGCTACGAATGCCGCTGGCTCGGGTGCCTGCGCAACCACGGCAAGCCGTTCCGGCAGCGGCAAAAGATCTTCCGCCACATCCACGTCCACACGGGCCACAAGCCGTGTGTGTGCGAGATTTGCGGGGCGCATTTTGCCGTGCCCTCGATGCTCAAGCAGCACCTGCGGATCCACCTGGGCGAAAAGCCGTACCAGTGCGCCACGTGCGGGCGCTGTTTTTCCACCAGCCTGTCGTTGGCGATCCACACGCGGCTCCACACGGACTCTCGGCCGTTTGTGTGCACGTGGCCCGGGTGTGGCAAACGGTTTCGGGAAAGTCTGAATTTGGCCAAACACGTGCGGATGCATTCGACAAAGTACCCGTGTGAACATTGCGGCAAGGAGTTCGACACGCGGCGCAGCCACACGAGGCATGTCAAGACCCACCGGGAGAAAAAGAAGGAGGAGATAGAGCAGAAGGAAGGAGAGAAGGAGGCGAAGAAGAAGGGGAACAAGAATGAAGGGGGGCACGTGGCGGTGGTCGAGGGGAACTTGCTTTTGACGTAGGGCGCTTTATTTATTTTGCATTTCGGGCTCGTGGAATCAGGGTGGGGCATGGGTCCTTTAGGCAGTGGAGTCATTGAAGGGGTAGGATAATGGGCTCGTTAGATGAATCCGGCGGAAGAGTCAGCGGCTAGTTCAGAAGGGCCAGCGGCTAATTCATCAGACCAACGTATATCAACGATCAATGATGGGCGGAAGAGTGAAATCACGAAGGCGGCTCCAGAGGGTCAATTAATTATCGCGTGATTGACAGATCGAATGTGACCGGTCAGGTGTTAATTCATATAGCCCTTTCATTTGCTTTTTGAACGTGTCGCCGTTTTATCCTGCCAATTGCCACATATCTATAAAATGGACATTCCCTCGAATATTGTTACTGTCTCATGGGCCTATTATGAATCGGGTGCCTTTAAAACGTAATTTCGTCACGTCTGTTCAGAACCTCATTCTGATCGCCTGAGCCTGAAGGCAAAACCCAAAGATGATTCCGCTTTCACTGACGGTCTCTTTCTGTTTTGTGTTCGTGGGGTGTTTATGGACAATTGATCGCTTTATGGTAGCTTTTGCAGCCGCCCTCTTATATAACTCTCCCCAGCGCCAACGTTCATTTTCTAAAGCAATACTAACCAAACGCATTCAGAATTAATAGTCACTCTTCAAATCTTCGGTAAAATTTGCTAGGGCAAAGCTTGCAATACCTTAATCTTTCTGGCCGAACTTTATGACTTATAGGGTTCTACCTAAATAGTTCTTGCTAAGGGAAGGCGCGCTTGGGCCATAGCCCTATAATGAAATTTTAAGAAAATTGACTTGTCGCGCGCCAAAAATTACCATAAAGCATAGACTTTTGGCTTGACGTAAGTGGTGATATAAGTGCCAGCTCTCTGACAGAAACACATACTCCTTGTTTTGTAAAAGATCGAGCAAAATCGTGAGTTCTGGTTATTTCGGGGTGTATTGGTTCTGCTTTTGATTTCTAAGGTTGAGGCTAAACTACCTTTTGCTCTATGACCAGTGAACGCGCCTGGGTCTCCACTAAATATTAAAAACGTACGAATGTCTCTCTTTTTCCAAAAAAAAAAAAGCAGAATAGTATTAGGAATTAGAAATATATCTATAGTCAAGAGTTAGTTTGAGAGAATTACATCTTGCTTAAAAAATCTCGCTATCTAAAGTGGGAAAAAGTTGTGCGACATTTTCAATTCTTTTGAGTAGATTTACCAGACAAAAAAATACGTTGATTTCATGATTCATTAGACTTTAATAAAGACAGCTGAAACGTCACATTCCTCTTTATATCTGAAGGAGAGGTAAACGTGCTTGAAAAATTATAAGAAGAATAGTGTCGAGGATTTAAAATATTGAGGGACCTCTTTTAGGTAATCATCAATTAGCATTTGACGCGATTTCGACTTATAAATATGTTCACTTGACAGTTTCTCATCATGAGGCAAAACGCCCACTTTTCAGACCAAGAAATCTGTTTACATTGGACCACGAAAATTTTTCCTGAGATTGCAGCGGCAAACCTACAAAATATTATCAAAGCCATCGTAAACCTTCTTCTATGATGCTGCGACGGTCACGTGACCCGCTCGACGAAGACCGTGCACCAAAATTTCACATCTGGCTCCAAGAGATGAACTGACAATGGAACACCAATAAATCTGTCTTTGAATTAAGCAAACAAACCAAGAAATAACAGACCAAGAAACACAAACGTCATGAAATCCAGTACGCCGCTTTTAAGAGGGCTCCGAGTGCAAATGCCCGCCGTTCCCAAACCGGTATACCAGGCCCCCAGCTTATCTTCAATCAAGGCCCACGAACTTCCCAATAATACTTTCGAGCAAAAGAACCAGTATCACATCACAAAGTCCGCCATCGGCAGCTGGCCGGTGTATAAAAAAGTCCAAAACACAAAGATCACCACGGAGATCAAGCGCGTCAAGGGCAATGTCATGCTTTTTGCCGACGAGTTGTCTCGGGTTCTTTTCAATAACAACGTCCCTAAAAAGCATGTTCGTGTGAACGCTCTCACGGGCGAGGTCAACATCAAGGGCGACCGCACCAAGGAAATCCGCAAGATCTTGATGCTGATGGTCAAGTAAATAGGATCCTTCTCTATGGAGTTGTATATAGTATCACATCAAAAAGCGTTTTCTGGGACATCATCATTGTGTAGTGTGCCTCTAAATGAGGTCGCCCCTATGAGAGGTCGAGTTTGTATTCAGACACAGGAGTGTTCCCGCTGTCGCTCGATCCAAACGCGGCTTGGCGGATCTGTACAATCCAGGGATCATTCAAAAGCTCCGCCGACCCAGGACGCTTGCTTGGCTCGTGCTCCAAGCACCGCGAGAGAAATTTGATCCCTGCCTCGCTGAGCTGATCAGATGAGGGCAACTGAGGCTTGTGCCCCGCAGCTATGTGGTACATGATCGCCCACTCGTTGTCGAGGTTAGCCCACGGTCTACGTCCAGTAGCCATTTCGAGCACACAACATCCCAAGGACCAAATATCCACGACCCCACTTTTGGAAGAGGTTTGTCCGGTGATGACTTCAGGCGACATGTACATTGGCGTTCCGGTCATCGAGTTCAAATTCTCGGGGTTATTTCCCGCGTTGCTTGCGCCACTTCTCGACGACCGTCCAACCGTGTTTCTAGTCTTACCGCTTGCAGCAATCACCTTGGCAGCACCGAAGTCAACAAATTTGATCACACCGTTGTGGTCCAACAAGATGTTTTCCGGCTTGATGTCTCGATGAACCACGCCTGATTGGTGAAGATACGCCAATCCTTCCAACATTTGTAAGGTGTAGACTTGAATAACCATTTCATCCTCAATACGTCCATGAGCTAAAAGTCCTGAGAGCGAGCCTCCTTCACAATACTCCATGAAAATGTAGACTTTATCACGGTGAACCTCTACACCAAAGTATTGCACCACGTTCGGGTGATTGAGCATTTCGAGCACCGTCATTTCCTCTTTGATCGAGGGAATAAGCTTCAATGACTGACTGTCATGAAAGACAATCTCCTTTACCGCCATGACACCACCGGTGTCCAAATTGACTGCCGCATACACCTGTCCGAAAGAACCGCCGCCAATAAATTTACCTTTTTGCCACCTGATAGAAACACTCGAGAACGAAGACGCCAACAACGTGACAAACTGATACTCCAGATCAGAAACATCCAACACTCTTCCAATGGAGTTTAATTGTTCCTGCACGTCTGATCTGTAGTTCTCAATTTCGGAGATCTGAGCCATTAAATCTTCTTGATAAGCTGCTAAGACCTCGTCATCGTCGGCGGACCTCTCGATGCCTTGTCTTTGTGAGTACCATTTGAGCAATCTTTTCCGCTCCGCCTCGCTGGATCTTGCTCCCATGATATCGAAGTGGGAAATGAGAAGAGACATGCACCGAGCAACTTTCAACTTGAGCTTGTAGAACTGATCTTCGTCAAGCACAAGAATGTTGAAGCCCCTCGTCATTTCCATCGCGAATTCCAATGCAAGAACGCACCACCTAAAAGTCTTCCGATCCGTTGGAATGCAATCGTCACATATAAAGCTGACCCAGTCAATTGCCAACCGTATAAGACGCATGATGACGGTCGGCTTTTTGGATGAGTCCGTCCACTTGACAGAACTTTTGCCAAAATCGCGAGCATGTATGAAGTACGAGTTCACTAGCTCCTGATAATCGCCTTCAGGGAACGTTTCCCTACACTTCGTGATCAAGATAGTCACCGAGTCAAACACAGCCAAGGTCATGCGGAAAAAGAGTTTGTTGATCCTTGTCAATTCTTGATGAACCTTTGTAAGCGATGATCGTTGCTCCACAGCCTTCAAGGAATCACTCTCTGAAACATCAGCCACTGCCTCGAGAAATCTGTCTCGCACGATATGAAGACTAAAGTGAGGAAGATTTGAAATCACTAGCATCTGTCCAGGCTTGACATCGGAGATCGGTACATTGTCCATTTTGAGATTGATCGTATCCCCTTTCCATACGATTGGCTTGGTCGGACAGTAGGTAATCACGTAGGAAGTTGTGTACTTCGGGTCATGGAGATTTTCAAAGTTGGTGAAATCCTCAAAGTCTTGCTCTTCTGCAGTGACTAGTTCAACAAATTCAGAACTAGCCTCCTCCGGGTCAGAACCAATAGAGGAGCCGTTTATGATCCTCAAAATCTCGGGCTCGTTATCGATCAATTCAGGGCTGGCGAAGAAATACATGCCTTGCGCTTCAACCGTACTCGTGTAGACTAGAAAGTGATCCGTCTCCCTCAAAATCTCGAGAATGGACTTCTTGCCATTATCGAATTTACTCACAACCTCGAAAACAAACGAGTTGGTGAACTTTTGAGAAATCTGGCCTGTGAATCTGGCCAATTTACGCCTGAGCTGGCCAAAGTTCTCGGTGGTCGATGTGTACCATCGGCTAAAGTCGGCTGACCCGTTCACCGGCGTGGGTGGATTATTTACCTGGTGGTGAAGGTACGCCAAAAGCTTGTGGCACAACCTTGAAGTGACTGATGTAACGCTCTCCGCCACAACACTGCCACCACCATCGATATATTCTCCCAAGTTCCGCAAAAAGTTCCATGCACTTTCAAGCTCTTCAGGCTCCTTATTGGTTCTGAATAGATGCGGAGATCTTGAGCTATCGTTGAGTTTCTTGTTTAGCAAGTTGAGATAGTACTGAACACATTGTAGTACCACCTGGTCAAACACCTCGATGTCCGAGGCAAACATGTCTTTGATGTACCAGATTTTGTTGACGTCAGACTTGCAGTATTCGATCATTCCGCCTTTGATCTCTAGCGCAATGGCGATGTATGATTTAAAATCGTCGATCATTTGGTCGATCATCATCAACGTCGGCTTTTGTAATTTCATAGCGTACCTGATTCTGATCTTGATGATTTCCGTGATTAAGCGCATGGGCACGAGGCACAAGTCGATGAGATTGCGCACGTAGTCCGGCAACTTCAAGGTCTCGAATATAGTACTGAAACGAATGTAGTTTTTCTTCGACTTGACCATCCAGGGTGCTAGCGTGAGGAAGATTCGTTTCCGGAAGATCATGCTGACGTCTTTTTCCTTCACGATCCGCTCGGCCAAAGACTTGTTATCCTCCTCAAAAATCTTCTTGACCTGGGTCTTGCTCCCGGTCAAAGATTCGCTTTCCTCCTCAGACTTGTTTTCTGCGCACCCTCGAGTGACGTCTAGGTCATCGTTGCCAATCCATGCCTGGAGAGACTTGGATTCTCGCTCGATGGCATCGCTGATAGAGAGCCAGGCCGTGAGCGCATCAATTCTATCCTGAAATGCGTCGTCTCTGCACGCAGGTTTGTCGAGTTTCATGTCCTCGAGGGATCTCCACAACTCACACGCCCGCTCATAGCGACTAAGGATATCCACGATTTGCTCGCGCGGCAGTCTGGCGCCGGATTCATACGAAATTTCGTATTTGAGCACCTCGTCAATGAGCTGGTCCACCTGATTCCTCCTAAAGAGGGTGATTTTTTTCTGGTCGTCCACCAGCCGGTCGAAGATTTTTGCCCGGATGCCGAACCAGAGATTCTCTCGATATTTCAGGCGCAAGAAGTGGTCCAGGCCATCCGAAGAGATCGCGGTGTCGATGATCTTGGTCTTCTCTGATCTCACAACATCGCCCGTGAGCACAGAAAGAAGCATCGCTTGCCACTCAAGCCGTTCAATCACCGCCGGGTCTTGCACGTTGTCTCTGCTGATTGTCTTCAAGTTATCGTCAATACTAAGCTTGGAGTTGCTGTTGCGCATGATGTCGAACGCAAGGCTCGAGTCGAACTGGTACTTTTCGTCGTCCAAGTCGGTGAGAAGATCCGAATGGCCATACGAAGAGAGATCGTCGTCGTCTTCATCGTCGTTGGTGCTACTAATACTGGTTCTTCCTGGATCTGGGTCCTTCGGGTCGACGCTGCCTGTACCGCTGATACCTTTGGTGTAATAGTCATCGCCATACTGGTTTCGTATCCTTTTGAGGTAGGCCTTTTCCTGGGCCAAGTACTGGTTTGTGTTGAGAAGATTGCTGGCCAAAACCTGGCTCAAAGAGCGGTGCTTGGCGCTATTTTTCCGCGAGTCCGGCGCGCTGCTGTTTCCTGAATTGAGCCCTGAGGAAGAGGACTCTCTGCTTGAACTTGACTGGGAGTTTTTGTGCATATTAAGTTCGCTCACGCCTGTTATTGCCTGGTTGGAGAGTGCCCGAGAAAGCGTGGGCCGCCGGCTGGACGTTGCCGATAGCAGAGGGTGAATCGCCGGGCGGCTAAGCGGGGCGTTTGGGTCTTTTGAGTTGTGCGGTTGCATGATCGCGAATGACGGACAAATTGAGGGGTAGAGTCTGTTAGATTACCCGCTGAGGTGCAAGCTCTGCAGGAAGTACAAGGTATGCTTTTGCCCTTGGAAATGATAAGGGAACCCTGCCTGTCAAGTAAACGAGAAAGGATCTGAAAGGGGTCTATAAGGCCCGGCGCTATCCGAATAGTGAGGGTGGCCGCGGCTAATGAAAGCAAATGGGAATTCTTCGAGAAATCTTGGAAAAAAGGAGCTTCGGTTTGCTGAGGAGCTCGGGTTATGGCGCTAGTCTATATTCCACTTGTTCTGAGACTCAGAATCTCGGAATAATGAAGGAATTAAGGAAAGGAGACAGGCAATGTATGAAGGATTGTCCTGGTAATTATTCGGGTGGTAAGTCGCGTCGGCTCTTCTTTTGCGGGACTTTTCTCTTGTTTCAGATTCTTTCAAACACAATCTGTCCACTATACTTGCTCGAGGAACCGGCCAGTCACTTGGAAATCGCCTGAACTTTATAAAGAAGATGCTACTTTAATGTGAGTTCCCGACGAGTCTCAAACCTAATGCAGCCGCGTAGGTTGCGTGGGAGGTACGGGTGCGTTTCCTCGTGAGCCAAAGAAGAGTAGAACTGACCAGTAATTTAATGGTTTAGGCGGTTTAAGATTATGAAGGGATTTAATGAATGTTCCGATGTTTAATGGGATGCGTTTTTGCAAAATAATGAGAGAGTCAACGGTGTATTCTTGCTGAACTCATGGGCTCTAATGTGGCCCACACGCGTCCTCCAAGTAACCTTAAAAAGCGCGAGCTCTTAGCAACAGTACTACGCGAGTGGCAAGGAAAGTTACACATGAGATAATTTAGTAAGGAAAAGCTGGTAGGGAAAGAAGCTTGTGTAGTGGTCGCCAGAATAATGAGAGAATATTATCTTGTTTACATAAAAAATAAAAGTAGCTTTGCAATTTGTCTGCTTTGCTGGATATAAGCAGTCTTAAGACGGTCACGTGCCGAGTGCCCCAACGAGCTTCTGCATAACGCAACGGGTCTTATCTGGGGCTCTGATCTGAGGGTCTTTTCTTGAAAGACTCGTTTAGTTGCTGAATTCTACACCTGCCCAACACGTGCAGATCTTGTTTGAGTTTGTTTTGTTTTCGGATAATCCAAAAAAACGACTTATTAATCAAAACTTTTACATATTTCAATGATATGCAGCGCCTGTAGTATTCTAAGGGCAGTGAGATCAACGGACAGATTATGATAGAAGTTCCCGCCACAAAACATCGCCAGATCCAACATTTTTCTGAAAGCTTTAGCTAGGCCAATGCTCCTCCTCTTGAAGTTTTGTGTCTCTTTTTGAGCGGGAAGTACCTTGTACAACCACGGCATAAGCTGCCCTTTATCAGCCTGCAACCTTATGGCCTTAGGTAAAAGTCTCTCAATTGGTCCCAAACACCCTAAATGGAATACCGACTGCCCCCCTTGATCCATGAAACTCGCTCATACATGAAGTGCAACCATAAGGTAGGCAACTACGCTGAAGCCTCTAATCAAACAGAGTCCAGTAAAACACACGAAACCAGCATTTCCGAAGTCCTCGCTTTGGCAAATGTATACTTCTGCTCCCCAATTCCAAAAAATCTTACATAAATATACAAAAATTCAACGATACACCGGGAATCAATAAAAATAATCATTTTCAGTTACATTTTCCTGGCTGCGAACTCTAGGCCCAAAGCCCACTGCCTACTTTATTAAAGTACGGATCAGTCGCGGCCCGAAGCTTTAGCGCACCGACCAATAAAACCTAGATACTTTTAATTACACGTTTCGCCCCCTTTTTCTTAAATAACACACTGTATTTTCTCGATGCCCAGCTGACATGGTCTCGCTCTTTGATATCAGCACGCAGAAGCCGCTCTGGCTCCATCTCAAGACCGGGGTTGCGACGCTAGATCTGATGCTTAGCCTCCAAAACGACGCGCTTTTGGATCTTCAAAGTGTGCCTGGAAACGCGTCTTTTTCTGCCTTGCTATGTAATCTATTGGCCAGCCATCTTCTGCTGTCTGATTTGCTGAAAGTTATTGTTCTTGAGACGCTCAACGCGTTCCCGTGGCAGGTTTTGAAAACACACCCGCAGTTCGACGAAAAATGGGTCGATTCAGGACGAATCGTCACATACTCCGTGCCCACGTTTGCACAATTATACGCGTTTTTCACGCTCATGTCTCTAGAAAGGGGCAAAGACGGGTCGGTGCTAATTTTCGTGACGAATTTCCACGAATTGATTGAATTCTACCGGCTCCAAATGGCAGCGTCGCATGAGGAAATACTACTAAAACACCAGATCGACAAAAACAGCTGTTTTTTGGAGAGCTTGCCGAAAATTGCCGAGGAGGGCGTGGGAGCAGTCAAGTTGCCGCCGGTGCCCTCGATTGCCCGGGAAAATCCATACACAAAAGCGCAGAACCATATCAACAGCCTTGTTCTGACGATCTCTGATTTTGCATTCAAAAACTCGGCGGTGGCTGTTTTCGCAAGCCACATGGAACCGAAGTTCAAACACACACCCAAAAGAGAGGTCCCCATGAATTTATCCTCGGAAACATCGTTGCGCAGCTCTCAGATTGTGGCCTCCCAAAATGCAATGCCTAGTTTCAGCCGAGACTTCTCAAAACTCACGCTCCAGCCCGTGCCCCTCGGCCCTTCCTCAGGAGAAAAGCCGAATTTGGGCGAAACGAAAATCACGGCGAGAGTGGTGTTTTACAACGACTGGTTCTACAAAAGTCCATACTTCAACAGAGTATATGGGAAGCTCAAAAGCCAGCACCGGTTTTTCGTGACTGTGGCGAAAGTGTTCAATTTCAACAACATCAACAATATAAATGAGCCCGTCTATTTCTGCCGCGGCCCGCTTCCGGGAGCATCAGAATCGGGATCCGGATCAGGGCCTCTTTATTTGATGGATCTTCTGGAACCAGAAAACGAAGAGGACGCTCTCGCCTCGCTTATTCGGAACTCGATCACGTCTACGCAACTTACCACAGGAAACGTGGCCGAAGAGTCGGAATTGGTAACTGAGTCTCGGAGATTCAAAGCACCGAAAATCTCGTTCCCGTCGCTGCCCACTAATTTGGGAGACATTTTTGAGAATGAGCAGCTTGATAGAATTATACAAGGAGAAGATGTGGGGGCTGTGGAGGAAAATGAGAGTAGTGATCAGGATGAGAACCTAAGCGGCTCTTCAGATTTAAATGAAAAAGACAGTGCGGATGAACAGGATACTGAAGAAAGCGAGGATGAACAGGATACTGAAGAAAGCGGAATGGAAAGTGAAGAAGCAGGTGCAATAGAAAGTGGGGAGCAGAGTGATGATGAGGAAAGCCAGGCCTCCCAGAACGCAAGTGATGACGAGAAGAGCCGCCAAAAATTAAGTGTTTTGAAAGAATCGAGGAACTCGCGAAAAACGCATTTTTTCGAAGAGCCCGAAAGCTCCATTCCGCAGCTTGTCATTTTGGACGAACATGAACATCTGTTCATAGACGGTTCTGACGTGGAGCTGACGGGCACTTTATTAGAGGACATGGAAAACAGCGAAGCCGACTGGCTCGCACGGCACACATGATGAATTGTGGGAGGGGGGTCAGAAAAAGATAAAAAGATGGGAAAAAATAAGGAAAGTTCGGGTAAGCGAGAAATAAGCTGGGAAGAAAATAAGCTGGGGAGGAAGATTGGGAATTGGCTGCGAATAGCGGTGCCGCGCTTTCTTAGACGTCTCGATTCGATCTAAGAAGTGAGAAGCTGGGAAATGAAGACTGTTGAAAAAGGGCGATGGAAACAAAACTGGACTTGCTGTCGGAGCAGTTCAAGCTGGCCCAAACATAGAAGAACCAAAAATAACAAGAATACCCAAAAATGGTTGCTAAACCGGGCTCCTACATTATAGCAAAGCTTTCCGGGCGCTGGTCACGTGACACTCCCCTGTCCAAAGCACCAACCCATTTTTTGTCCCGTCCCCAAATTCACCAGGAACTCACATCCAAAGAAAATGGAGCCTCCAAAACGTCATCTTACCTGATACGAAAGTGTCTTCTATTGGCTCGAGCAACATTCCATGACCCTTTTTGGCGGCTCTTCCGAAAACCCACCGTCCTGCATGCGCCGCGGCGATGAGCATCTGGGCTACTGATGATAATTTCCACCATTTCCAGTCACTGCCAGGCGCCATTTCTCCACCAACCACCCCTGAAAATGGCCACTGTGATCCCGCCGCCGTCGAAAAAGCAAAAGAAAGAGGCCCAGCAGGTGCGCGAGGTCAACCTCGTGCCCGACGACCTTCCCAACGTGCTCATAAAATTCCAGGCAGCCGATTCCGGCGAATCTGTCGGAGGCTCTATTCGGGTGCCCGGAGGGATTAGCGAAAAGCAGTTGGAGGAGCTTTTGAACCAGCTCAACGGCGAAAACGACGACCCGGTGCCGTACTCGTTCTCGCTTCTCAACCAGCGCGAGGGCCAATCGGAAGTGCTGCTTGTGGATATCCAGGATAATCTCTACACGTCGATTTTGAAGCCCGGAATCAAGACCACCGAGGACTTCATGACCATCCTGTACACGCCGCGGGCCGTGTTCAAGGTCAAGGCGGTGACGCGGTCCAACACGGCGATTGCGGGCCATTCTTCCACGATTTTGTGCTCGCAATTTGCGCCCAACGACTCCGGCAGAATGTGCACGGGCGCCGGCGACTCCACGGCGCGGATCTGGGACTGCAACACGCAGACGCCGTACAAGACGCTCGCGGGCCACACGAACTGGGTGTTGTGCGTATCGTATTCGCCATGTGGAACGATGCTAGCCACGGGTTCGATGGACAATACTATCCGGTTATGGGACGCGGCCACGGGGCAACTGTTGGGCAATCCTTTGGTGGGCCACACAAAGTGGATCTCCAGCTTGACCTGGGAGCCGTTGCACCTCGTGAAGGAAAACGAGGCTCCTCGGCTCGGCTCCGGCTCTAAAGACGGCACCGTCAAGATCTGGGACACCACCAGCAGAAACTGCCTCCTCACCATGGCCGGCCACACCAACGCGGTGTCGTGTGTCAAGTGGTCCGGGTCCGATATCTTGTACAGCGCGTCGCACGACAAGTCGATCAAAGCGTGGGATATCGCTGCTGGGGGAAAATGCATCCAGACGCTCAAGAGCCACGCGCACTGGGTCAACCACTTGTCGATCTCGACCGACCACGTGTTGCGCAAAGGCGGGTTTGACCACGCGTCGTCCAAAAAAAGCGCCAAGGCAGACGGCAAGGAGTTGCGGAAAAGGGCTCTTGAACAGTACGAGAAAGTGGCCAAACTCGGCGGCCGCATCAGCGAGCGGCTTGTCACCGCCAGCGACGACTTCACCATGTATTTGTGGGAGCCGTTGAAATCGTCCAAACCCGTGTGCCGCATGACGGGCCACCAGAAACTCGTGAACCACGTGCTGTTTTCGCCCGACGGCCGGCTCATTGTGTCGGCGTCGTTCGACAACTCGATCAAGATCTGGGACGGCTTGAAGGGCACGTTCATCGGCACGTTCCGCGGTCACGTGGCGCCCGTCTACCAAACGGCCTGGTCCTCCGACAGCAGGCTTTTGGTGAGCTGTCTGAAAGACACCACTTTGAAGGTCTGGGACGTGCGCACCCGGAAGCTCAGTGTGGATTTGCCGGGCCACGCAGACGAGGTTTATGCTGTAGACTGGAGCATGGACGGGAAAAAGGTAGCTTCGGGCGGAAAGGACAAGATGGTGCGGATCTGGTCGTCGTAGGAGGAAAGTGGGCTTGGGTCGGACCTAGAGGGGAGGGACTCGGCCGATTCGAATGATCGTTCGCTGATATTGGGCTCCTATAGAAGAGTCTTTGAATGAGGGTCTCTGAATGAGGTTCGGGAAGAGGAAGACTGCTTTGTCTACTACGACCTTCGTGCTGTGTTTTGCTTTGGCTTAATTAAGGCGGGCGAGCCACATTACTACGGGGGAAAGACTTTTTCTTCTGTAAAGCGTCAAGGCTCGGCTAGCTACAGAGTCCACCTCATCTGAGTGACTGTTTGTGATACGACAATGCTTTTGAGAGGATCTCTTATACTTCTATACGATACATGGAGTTGATCTAGGGAGCTTGTCTTCTTTGATCACCTGATCCACAGGTATCAGCACTATCTATGTCAAGCTATGAATGAGTGAACAAAAGGGAACTCCACGCCTCAAAATCTCTCTTAATGTAATCTGCTTTCATGTCGACGCCAGCTTGACCACGCTACTCGTCACATTGTTGAATTTGATGTATTTGCGGTAGGATACTTTGAGTTCTTGAAAGCAATATCTAGAGAGTGATATCATGAGCCGTAGAACTAAGGTCTAATGAGTAAAACGAGTTGAATCAGTTACATGGAGACACCAAAAACTAGGATGTTATCAAAATAGCCGAAACGATACTGTTAGGTCTCCTCTATTCAGCAGTGAGAAAAGCGGGCCTAATTAAATTAGTAAAACGGAACGTAGATAGTGAGATTGGTCGGAACGAATAAAAAGACAATAAAAAGAGTGATCGAAGACAACATCAAAGATAAGTTTCTTAAAAGGGGCTGCCACGACGGCTAGGAGCTCTTTTTATAGGAGAGGCGTTAAATGACCATTCGGCTGCATGAGACTTGCCTAAGACTCTCACGAGGCACCTCGAGCAAAGGTCGGAAAAAGCCGAAGTAGACGGGCTAATTACGTGATCAAACGCCATGCGTACGAATGGAGCCACTCGTCAACTAACAGATAATCTCGAAAAGCTTAGCAAGGTGCTGTTACATTTAGATGCCAATGATAGCAGCCACAAATTCAGCTCGTGATTGGCGATATTCTAAAAGGTTGAGATACAGTCAATGTCTTGGAGCTTGATGTGTCTGCGCTCCATACTGATTGTTTCCACTTCCTATTGATCTAATTTCTTTTCACATCGTCATAAAAAGAGGTGGTTTTTGTAGGCCGTAGGGGGCCCAAGAGCAAGGAGAGGAAAAAAAAAAGGTAAGAACAAGAAAAGTATGATTTCTAATCAGTGCTGCGCTAATAAGAATAAAATGCATACTTGCTTCCCAAGAGAGGCAAATGAGTGAAATGGTTGTTGGTGAAAATGGCCCTTTCTTAACTCCATGCTTGCTCTTATTGCCTGGCTAATTAAGTCCCCCAAAACAAGGAGGAGGTGGGTACAGATGCTTCAGACGTCTCTTCGAATAAGCCTGACAACCTAAATTATCTAAGTTAAGACAGAGCAAACAAAAAAAGCCGGAATATACGCCATGTCGATTTGAAGGCCACAACCCTCTATTTCTTGCGAATTCATCAATTAATCTCTTAGGTCGAGCGGATGGATGAAAGAATAAAGGTGTTTGATCGAGACATTGGTTGCAAGCACCAGCGCTTAGTTTGTGAAAAAAAAAACAAGTATAATCAACATTTTCGGTGAACTAGGTGTCAAGACAACTTGAAAAATTTGAATTGGTTAATTTCCACCGTCTGCAAAATATACACTCGTAGAATGAAGAAATCATAGGATGCTAATCTGGCACGCCTCGTGGCGCAGGAAACATTCTCAAAAACCTGCACAGCCCCAATCATATCTGCATACTATCAGATCATGACTGGACTCCAATAGGCTGTTAATAACCAGATAGATTGACATCAGAAAATGTTGAGGGCATCCAATTGATCACTCCAAAAAAATATGAATTGAGCAGTATGAGGTATTTCACGAAAAACATGAATCGATCCGCTTGACCAAAAAAGCAGGGGCGCTAGTGGACCCACTTATTAGGGCGAAGGTCAAGTCACATGACCAAAAGATACACCCAGCACCATTCACGTCCCACGCCACTGAACAATGATTAATTTACAACACTAAAGAGTGCTCCCATATCCAATAACAAACAACAATTTCATCCTTCACAAAATGACGGCAAGAACTAAAAGAGGACGGAGTCTGATTTGAGGTGAGTTCCCATGGAAAACGCTCACTGTGCAGGAACACCATCTAAATGGAGCTGTTCCACCAACACCCTTTTTATAATGTGAGAGCCCTAGACGGCGGAGAAGTCAGAACTGGGACAAATGCCAGAATTCCCTGAAAACAGCCAACTTCTTCAAGCACGCATCAGATGTTAGTTGTATGAACTCCGCCTTTTGGCCTGCGCACGACCAGCCGCGCGGTCCGGTGCTTAGCCTCCGGCCCGCAATCGATATATCTACTTAACTGACCTTACTCCATTTAATACAGCCACATCAAAACCGCCCACCCCTTTTCCCTACAAACCATGGCCATAGTGAAAAGAGGCGGCCGCACCAAGGCCAAGCAGCAGGCGGTGCCTGCGAAATCCGGGATCAAAAAGGCCGAGTTTGACCTCACCAAGAAGAAAGAGGTGGGGGTGTCTGATCTCACGCTTTTGTCGAAAATCTCCGACGAGTCCATCAACGAAAACTTGCACAAGCGGTTCATGAACGGGTCCATCTACACGTACATCGGGCACGTGCTCATTTCCGTGAACCCGTTCGAGGATTTGGGCATCTACACGCCGCAAACACTCGCATCATATAAGGGCAAAAACCGGTTGGAAGTGCCGCCCCACGTGTTTGCGATTGCCGAGACCATGTACTACCACTTGAAGTCGTACGGCGAAAACCAGTGCGTGATCATCTCGGGTGAATCCGGAGCGGGGAAGACCGAGGCCGCCAAGCAAATCATGCAGTATATAGCCAACGTATCCGTAGAAGAGCCGGCAGCCGCCGAGAATTCAGGGGCGCCGAGCGGGATCTCGCGGATCAAGGATATGGTGCTTGCCACAAACCCGCTCTTGGAGTCGTTCGGGTGCGCCAAGACGCTCAGAAACAACAACTCGTCTCGGCACGGCAAGTACCTTGAGATCTACTTCAACGCCCAGAACCAGCCCAGCGCCGCGCACATCACCAACTACTTGTTGGAAAAGCAGCGGGTGGTTCAGCAGATCTCCCACGAGCGCAACTTCCACATCTTCTATCAGTTCACCAAACACTGTCCTGCGCAATACCAGCAGGCGTTTGGCGTGCAGGGGCCCGAAACGTACATCTACACGTCGGCGGCTAAATGTATCAATGCGGACGGAATCGATGATGGCCGCGATTTCCGCGAGACCTTGGACGCCATGAGCGTCATAGGCCTAAGCCAGCCGGAACAGGACAACATCTTCCGGATGCTTGCGGCGATTCTCTGGATCGGCAACGTGTCGTTTGTGGAGGACGACGCCGGCAACGCGGCCATCCGCGACGAGGGCGTGACCAACTTTGTCGCGTACTTGTTGGAGGTGGATCCGGAAGTCTTGAAAACCTCGATTATCGAGCGGATCATCGAGACCTCCCACGGCTCCAGGCGCGGGTCCACGTACCACGTGCCCCTAAATATCACACAGGCCACGGCGGTGCGCGACGCGTTGGCAAAAGGCATCTACAACAACTTGTTTGAGTGGATCGTGGAGCGGGTCAACGTCTCGCTAAAAGACACCACCGAAGACTACGCGCGCAAGTCGATCGGCATCTTGGACATCTACGGGTTCGAGATCTTCGAGCAGAACTCGTTCGAGCAGATCTGCATCAACTACGTCAACGAGAAGTTGCAGCAGATCTTCATCCAGTTGACGCTCAAGGCCGAGCAGGACGAGTACGTCCAGGAGCAGATCCAGTGGACGCCCATCGACTACTTCAACAACAAGGTGGTGTGCGACCTCATTGAGGCTGTGCGGCCGCAGCCGGGGTTGTTTGCCGCGTTGAACGACTCGATCAAAACGGCACACGCCGATTCGGACGCCGCCGACCAGGTCTTTGCGCAACGTTTGAGCATGGTCGGCGCCAACAACCGCCATTTCGACGACCGCAGGGGCAAGTTCATCATCAGGCACTACGCGGGCGACGTCACCTACGACGTGGCGGGCATGACCGACAAAAACAAGGACAGCATGTTGCGCGACTTGTTGGAGCTTTTGGCCACGTCCGCCAACACTTTCGTCACGCAGAGCTTGTTCCCGCCCAATCTCTTGGCGGCGCTCACGGACTCAAAAAAACGGCCCGCCACCGCGTCCGACAAGATCAAAACCAGCGCCAACGTCTTGGTCGACACGTTGTCGCAGTGCCAGCCGTCGTACATCCGCACCATCAAGCCCAACCAGACCAAACGGCCCAAGGACTACGACAACCAGCAGGTGCTCCATCAGATCAAGTACTTGGGGTTGAAGGAAAACGTGCGGATCCGCCGGGCGGGGTTTGCGTACCGCACGACTTTCGACAAGTTCGTGCAGCGGTTCTATCTTTTGTCCCCCGCCACAGGGTACGCGGGCGACTACATCTGGCACGGCGACGACACCACCGCGGTGCGGGAGATCTTGAAAAGCTGCCACATTCCGCCCTCCGAGTACCAGATGGGCACCACCAAGGTGTTCATCAAGACCCCGGAAACGCTCTTCGCCTTGGAGGACATGCGCGACAAGTACTGGCACAACATGGCCGCGCGGATCCAGCGCGCGTGGCGGCGCTACCTCAAAAGGAAGGACGACGCGGCGAGGGTCCTCCAGAACGCGTGGCGCAACAAGAAACACGGCAACAAGTTCGAGCAGTTCCGTGACGAGGGCTCTGCCATGTTGCAGGGCAGGAAGGAGAGAAGACGCTTCTCGATTCTCGGCTCAAGAGCCTACATGGGCGATTATCTCGGCTGCAACGACTCCTCTGGGTACGGGCGGTTTGTCGTCAGCCAAACGGGCATTTCCGAGCCGGTGGTGTTCTCGGCCAAGGGCGAGATTCTCCTCTCCAAGTTCGGGAGATCGTCGAAGCGCCTCACGAGGATCTTCATTCTCACTCGCTCCACGGTGTACATCATCGCAGAGGTCTTGGTCGAGAACAGGCTCCAGTTGCAGAAGGAGTTTGCGATTCCCGTGGGCGGCATCAACTACCTCGGCATGTCCACCCTCCAAGATAATTGGCTTGCCATCTCCTTGCACTCGCCCACTCCCTCCACCCCAGATGTGTTTATCAACTTGGACTTCAAGACCGAGCTAGTGGCGCAGCTCAAGAGAATCAACAGGGCAATCTCCGTCAAGATCGACGCCACCGTGCAGTACCAGAAGAAGCCGGGCAAATTCCACGTGGTCAAATTCCAGCATGGGAGTGCTCCTTCACACGGTGACATCTATAAGTCCGGAACTGTGACCGTCCAGCAGGGGTTGAGTCCAAATAGCAAGAACCCGAAACGACCCAGAGGCGTTTCCAGCACGGTGGACTATAGCAAGTACTATAACAGAGGCGCGAGGAGAAGCAACGGCGCCGGATATGCCGCCCCCACGCCGGTTGCTAGAGCCACAGGAGGCACTCAAAATTACGTTCCGCCCCAGCCCTCTGCTCAAACTTTTACGGCCGTTGCTAATAGTGTCAAACCGGCCCCGGTGGCGCCTCTGAGACCTCAGCCACATGCGCAATCCAGACCGGCACCCGCCGCTCCTCAGAGAGTGCAACCAGGAGCAAACCCTCAGCAAAACTTCCAACAAAACGCTCAGCAAAACTTTCAACAAAGTGTGCAGCAAAACTCCCAGCCAGCAGCGGCTAGCCGGGTAGTGCCGCCACCAAGGCCAGCGCAAAAAGGGCCAGCACCAAAGCCGCCCGTCAGAAAAGTGGCGCCTCCACCGCCTCCTCCTCCCTCGTTGGCGGTCATGAAACCAAAACATCCGACATACAAGGTTCTCTATGACTACGACGGTTCTGTCAGCGGGTCAGTCCCTCTTGTGAAGGACGATGTGGTGTATGTGGCCAGCGTGAACGGGAAGTGGGGTCTTGTGAAGGACTTGAAGGAGACAAGGGAAGGATGGGCGCCTCTTGACTACATGAAAGAAGTCGAGCCCCCAGCCGAGCTTTTTGGCGGAAGCAAAGCGGGCGCTCCTCCTCCTCCTCCGCCCCCTCCAGCCCTGAATCAAAATGCTCATAATCAAGCAGCAAGCGCATCTCAACAGACTGGTAATGGAGCTTTAGGAAACGGCGGGCTCGGAAACGGCGGACTCGGAAACGGCGGACTAGGAAACGGCTTAGCGGATGCCCTCAAGGCAAAGAAAACAGAAGAGGTCAGTTTGGCCGGGTCTTTGGCAGACGCGTTGATGAAGCGGAAAGGTGCCACTACGGACTACAGCGACGAGGAGCAGGACGACGATGACTGGTAGAAAAGAGCGACTTACTAGATGTCTTTATGCGGGTCAAAAACTACATTTCTAGAGGACGCAGTAGTGAGGGCAAAAACTGATTCAAAGCGGCTGACACTTTGAATAAATCAAAGATCAGTAACTTGAGCTGCCGCACGCCGTCTATGACTCAACCCCGACTTTTATAAATCATCCTTGAAGACTTTGGCCATCGGAACGAAAAGTGATGGTTACAGTGTTGTTATTAATTAGTGAATTCGCTAAATTTCTGGAAAGAAACTTATCGAAGACTCAGATTCGCACTACTTCTTGGCTACTTTTTCAAAAAAAGAGGTTTGAATTTCTGAGTATTCACAACTTTTCGATAATCGAATCTGAGAATGATTATTCTTCGCTTATTAAAATATTAATGAGCCTCACATACTGAGTGTGGCAGCCCACGAAAAAAATCGAAAAAGCATATTGTATGAACAGGGCGTGTGCCAAAATGTTGAATTTATGTGCAATTTGATTGCTAATGAGGCTGAATAAAAAATTTACTAGCTTAAGAGGATTGACTGAATAGATAATGAGTTATTGACATTTTGTATTCCTCGGCCGTTATACGGGGGTGTTATTTTGGGAGGCATGAAGCAACCTGGGGATACGTTTAGCGAGCCAAGAGAGGAGGACACGGAGGCTTTGAAACAACGGACAGCGAGGCTATTTCCAGACCTAATGAAAACCGACGCTAGTGGGAAAAAGTACCTTGACTTGGCACGTGTTAATGAAGGTTTTTGCATTGCGAGAATTGGCGGAGCTGATGTGTCGGAGACTAGTTGCGATGGATGTCGAGTGGTACATGGCTGTGGTTGTGTGGGGTCTGACTACGTGTTTTCGTGGCGGTTTACTACCCCAAAGCCCAGATGAGCGAATTTACAGGCAATCACGCGTCGTTCGCTCTTGATTAAACGTATGGAACACGAATTGAGCTCCGCCGGTTGTGGGGCAGGACGACAGGGGTTGATTGCGATTTTGAAAATGGGTGATGAAACCCACTATGTCTCGTGTACCTATGAAGTGAAGCCCAGGATGTTCTGAAAATCTATAAGTTTCCTCCTTGAACGAGCAAGGCTTTTTTCGACAATTGCAAAATAATGTTTCTGAACGAGACTGCTCCTCGACTTAAAGCAATCTTTTTTCCAATATTCGCAGACTGTCAGGGACCCCATAGCGGTTTAGCGCTCTGGTGCTCATATGGTTGACAATTCAAGTAACCTCATATCAATCTAACTAACCTCATGAGTCATGGCAATGACCAAGTGGTTGGTAAACAAGCTGACCAATTTGCCACCGATTTGCCACCGTTTGTCTTCCACCTAGTCAGCAATTGCCAGATAGTCTCCTAGACCTACTATCAGGATTCTACATATATAAACCTTCACCACAATAGCTCTATTGATGGAAAGAGTGAGCTATGACTACACTGATGAATTAGTGGACACAATGGCGCTTCACATCTACTACCGAAGCCAGTAAGAATAGTAAAGTGATAACTCTCGGTTTCATCGGGATATGTAGAAACTGCTTAAATTCGAGGTTCGTTAACATTTTCGTCCTCTTTCCAATGTGATGTACGGGGAACCTTTCT
>JAKUBE010000600.1:0-23763 GCA_030674755.1 Metschnikowia henanensis | reverse complement strand
CGCACGTCGACGTCCAGATCAGGTAGTTTTTCGTTTTCTGCCACTTGCCGATGAACTCCGTGTTGAACGCTTTAATATTGCCCAATCTTTTATCTGCTTGGGGATCGAATCCGGGCGGCGGGAGCTGGAATCGATCAACGTATTGCTTGAATCTCACAGTTGACAAAAGACTGCGCACGTAATCTTCGAATTGGTACCGGATATAGTCGTCGCTGCCCACGTAGGCCTCTCTTGTGAAGCTCGTCGCGAGAAGATTGGAAACAAACCTCTTATCGAGCGCCGTGAGCCGGACCTCCTCGGGCCTTCCACATGGATAGGACACTTGCCAGGTATCTAGATTGACGAGGACATCGACTTTGAAACGCGCCAGCTGGTCTACTATGAGCAAGTTCGAGCACCCGGCCATGAAAGCCGATGCTTTCAACTCGTCCATCTGTTGGAGCGGAAGGTACGGGTTCCAGAAACTGCCCTTGGTGTTGAAGATCTGGAGGGGCAACCCGAAAAAACGGAGCATGGACATGCGGTCGTTCGTTTTGAGCGACGTCGGTTTTTCCAACGGCGAGTGTTTTTCGGTGTAGTCACACAAGGGGCACCCGGAGAGCTCGAGGTTGTTGATGAGGCTCGGGACAAGTGCGATCAAGTTATTCTGGAACTGCGTGAGAAGCTCGAGATTGTTGTTGGAGTACACCAAAACACGTTTTTCTAGAAGCAACGCCTTGAGGATCGTGAGGAGCTCGCTTTTTAGGTGGGTGAGGAGCTCGCGGAGATTGAGGTTCACGAAATACTCCTCCTGCTCCTCGTACGTTTCGGGCGCAAGCTGCGCCTCGAGGTCGCTTTTCAAAGAGGTGTTTTCTAAAGATGTACCCTTTGAAGATGACGTCTGCAAGGATGTGCTTTCCAAAGAGGTCCCTTTCAAAGATGTACTTTTAGCGGCCGATCCTTCCGTGCGAAGCTCGCGGAGCAGCTCATTGAGATTCTCGAAAAGACTGTCCAAAAGCTCGTAGTTGCCGAACGTGTCCTGCTGGAAAAAGCTGTGGGTGATGATCGACAACTTCTCCTTGATTTTGGTGAACACCGGCTGTTTCCGCGAAATGACCACCACCGCTTTCTGGACGATCGAGCGCGTGATCTCCTTGTTTCGTGCGAGCTCCGTCTCGGAAAGATCGGCCGTTTTCACCTGCCGCACGCACGAGCACCCAAAGAGCGTCTCGAGGTGGTTGGGGTTTCCGCGAAACGACTCGATATCGCCCATGTCATCAAGTGACAGCTGCGTGTCGAAGTCGTAGACCAAGTTGAAGTTTGAGAATGTTTCCTCAAACAAATGCAGCCCGTCGGGCAACGCCTGGAAGGCGAGGTTCCGAAAAAGAGAGGGTTTCGCTTCGACGTGGTAATTGGTTTTCCACCACTGCACTTCTGGGCCACGCACGTGATGGAAATCCACGAGGCACACGGCAAATATCGTGTCGTTTATAGAAGAATGTTCCTGCGCCGAAAACCGCCGCGGCGACTGCACGATCGGGAGGTTTTTGATCTGGATCGACGGGTGTCTGCTGTGAGACGTAGGGGGCAGTTCTGTGGCAGCATCAGAGCCGCCCGTCAGCCCGAGCGACGTCTGTGGGGGGCTGGCCGCGGGCCCAGGCCCGGTCCCCGCATTTTTGGGCGATTTCGCCGGGTTTGTGGCCGTTTTTGCCGCAGCTTTGTGGTCGTTGGTGCGCGTAGTCTCCTTGGTTTCAAAAGCCCGCTTATTTTGCGGCGTCGACGCCAGCCCAAGCCGCATGGGCCGACAAACAAAATCGTCGGGGCCCGCCAGCTTGCGCTCGGTCACGCGCGGGTGCTCGTTGGGTTCCAGAATTTCCGTTTTCAGCCGTTTTTCGGGCGTACTATGTCTTTTCTGGATTCTGAGAGGCCGCAACAGGAACTCGCTGGAATTCTGCGGCGGCGCGGGATTGCCGTCTATAAACGGACTGTCGCCTTGTCCGGGCATGTGGCAATGTGGAATGCACCTTTTTTGGAAAAAATCGGGGGTGGTGGTGGAGATCCGTGGGGGTATATGCTGTGCTCGTGTCGTGGCTAGTTAGCAGATGGCTGCTTGAGATGCGGTCTCATGTGTTTAGGTTTCGCGCGTGGGTGCAAATGGCAGGGCATTGGGTTGGTTGCTGATTGGGTGGAGGGTATGAATTATTTGGAAGAAAAGCTTTTTTAATTTGGAGGTGGAACGAGGATTATCCTATGGGTTTGGGAGGCGATTGGTTCTGTCCGGAAAGAAGTAAATGTGTTGAGCATTGAGCCATATGATCTACATAGTAAGCTACCAAGCGGTGTAGCAGCCACATAATATACGGCCACCGACTATTCTTTCTCTCGCATATCCGGTCATTTGGTCTTTAATGGACGCATAAATACATTATATCTGGCTGACAAATGATCGACATTCACTACTGTTTTGTGGAAATCTTGATGATGATTCGACCTATTGTGTGTTGTGGGGAGCAGAGGCTCGCGTATTCTCACCCCAAATGCTGCGATTTATGCCTTTTGTGGCTTTAAATTTCCTCTTCTTTTGCTTATGATCTCTTGGCAAGTATTACTTTATTAGAGCTTTGTTTATTTTGCATGAACTCGTATGCATCTTCTTATATGACCCGCTTGAGATTTAGCGACGCAAGATTAGCTAAGGGCCTGCTCGCATGCATCTTATTTCTTAAGGTGGAACCGTCTCACAAGGCAAGAGTTTGTTTACGGCCTTCATCAATCTGGTCATAAAGCATTATAAAGACTGAAATCTTTTTACCGTGCAAATCACACGCAGCGCCATTTGATACTCTATGTAGTAACCTAACATATACGGTCCATTTCCCAAATTGACCTGGCTCCAGTGCACTCAGATTTCCGTAGTCCGCTACTTTTCGCAGTTTAGTTTGGACATTTCAAGCGGTTAAAAGGAATAGATGCGAACGATTTCGAGTTTCTGCTCCATTGCTTTTGTTCGAGGTTTTATGCGAATGCTTTGTTCTAAACGAGGAGTTGTTGTAAGCAGACACCTAGATTAGGGCCAAGATTACGATGCCACTTCCTGGTGGTAAACAGGCCGGCCTTCTTGTTTGATTCTTTTTCATCATCATTTTCTTCAAGCTTTTGAATTGCAATTTAAGCGTTAGCTTGGACCCTTTTTTCCCTCTCTCCTGGCAACATCAAATTCTAGTTGGGTGCCGAAAACACGTATACGAACAGACAACAGCGAAGGGGAACCAGGATAAGTAGAGCAGATTACGTCGAGCTACTATAAACGTTTAAAGATAGACAATCGTCCAGCCGCGATCAGGAATGAGAAAACAAGAACTACTTATATGACAAAGGCAAGTAACACTGTCGTCAAAAAAGATATGTTCTTTAAGAAGTGGGAAAAAAAGAGAGTTGAATTAAAGAAATCTATGATTCGAAAAAATCCAAAAATTCCTGACTAATCAATGATCAGACCCGCGGTGCACCGGTTGCATTGCATTGTTCGTATCGAAAATTGACACACTATGTGGCCTTTCACCATCGCTAGTCAATTTCTTTGAGATCGGTCACTAAGGCTTTAGATCCCTCCAGACCCTTCATACGAAAGCATTCTATATAGATTGCGTCATCGAAGTAAACCATCAAGTTTTGCGCGTCACCTACATTTTGTTGGGTTCCATTCCAGAAAAGCATCATCTCAATCATGCGCTTACGCTGCGTCTGCTTTTTGGAAACGCACGGCTGTGGCCCACTCGAAAAGCCCAAAAGGAATATGGCAACGAAAGAAAGGCATGAACACCGAATTTAGAAAAAGGATTTGAGTCGATGAATTACAAATTTTAGTAATCAGTAGGAAAGAATAAAGGTTACAGAAAAAGCTTTGAAGGGTAAACGCGAACAAGCGCATACCCTCAAGCAATGGATAAGTCTAACGCGTGGCCAATTCATATCCACTGTTTGCGGGCGCTTGGCCATCTCTTTATAATTTGAATAGCACTGACCGATGGAAACGAGAAAGAAGAGATACATGAACTTTGCCTGAACGAAACTCCATGCCATTTAACGGATGACAAATAACGTCAGTGGACATAGTCTAGTCTGCAAATCAATAGTTATTCGCTTTGAAGTTAGCCCATTTCAGGCTTGGACACCACAATACATCTGGAATCCTTGGCCGAGCTTTACTCCGGTTTTCGCCCGGCCTAATAAATATTTTCTTGATTTGCATTGTCCCAAGACTCCCCAGTTGCTCTCTGATTACCCCTTTCGAGACTTTTCGGGGCCCTCCGGTACCGAGTCCGTGCGCACGATTTCGTCATAGGGCAACTAGTGGCAGGAGGCCCGGATCTCGGCTCGCAATCTTGCGAATTTCTGCAATTTCGGGCGATTTCTGGCGATTACGTGCAAGATTATGGCAGTCTAAAAGGCAAGTCACGTGGCCTCGCCACAGCAAGCGCCGCCGCCCGATTCTGTGGAGTTACCGAATGCTGAAGAACAATGGAGAGCGCCCTTTCTCAGCAGGCCGGCCCGGAATATATAAGCTCTTACATCCTCCGCTTATTGCAATTGTAAATTTCTTAATTAGATCTTTCTTGGAAACTTTAACAAACTCCCCTCAATTTCTAAACACACTCTAAGAACATAAAAACACAATGGCTATCTCCTCCGGTTCCAGCTTTCCTACAGGCGTCGACTTCGCCTACATTCCAATTGACTTGTCTACAATCAAGCAAGAAGATGCGTTGGCGTGTGCCAAACCACTTCCCTTGAAATTGGACAAATTGATTGAGCAGAACGCTGGCTCCAACATCTTGTTTGTTTCCGTTCCGGGTGCTTTCACGCCTACCTGTACCGAAAACCACATTCCTCCAATTTTGGACCACTTGGAGGAATTGAAGAAGCAGAAGAACATTGCCGCCGTGGTGATTTTGAGTGCCAACGACCCATTTGTGCTCGCCGCCTGGGGAAAATTGTTGTTGAAGGATGCCAAGTTCAATGCCAGCGGCGATTTGCCCAAGGTGATTTTCGCCTCTGACCCCAACGCCAAGTTTTCTCAGGAAAACGGCATTTCCTTGGATTTGTCCGGGAACGGTTTTGGGCTCAGAACAGGCAGATACGCGTTTGTTGTGAATGCCGACACCAGATCCGTGAGCTACTATGGTGTTGAGTCTGGTTCTGGCGTCGAGGTCAGTGGCTACGACGCTATCAAGGCCGCCAAGTTGTAAGTAAAAAAAATTTGAATATATGAACGAAATTTGATTTATGGCATGTTTAATTTGTAGATTTACAGGTCGGGGAAAACATTTGGGTTTGGGAAAGTATCGTTCAATTCAGAATATTTTGCTACGGATAATGCAATGTCCAAGTTTATTTTGGATTGAAAAATAGGTACATAACGTATCATTTGTCAATTGACTTGGGATATCCATTAATCGTGGGAAAGTATCTATTACTTCAGACGCATTTGCTTCGGATTATGCAATGTCCAAGTTTACTGACATTGAGTAATTGGTACATTAGATAACATCTTTCGTCAATTAACTTGAAAAAACCATCAAGATTGAGAAAGTGTCTTTTACTTCCGACGCATTTTGCTTCGGACAATGCAATGTCCAAGTTTTCTTCAGATTCAAAAATAGGCACGTTACGTATCACTCGTCGATTGGCTTGAAAGAACCACCGAGATTGGGAAACCGCCTTTCAATTTAGACCATATTACTACGGATAATGCAATTTCCAAGTTTACTGATTGAGTGATTGGTACACCAAATTTCAATTGCCAACGAAAGGTTAGGACAAACTCTAAAGTGTAGAGTTGCTTCGGGTCACACATGGAACTTCAAATTCACCCCGCCTTTTTTCGAAAGTATCGACATAACCATCATGTCAAGAAATGCTCTGGGTTTTCTACAGAACACACCAACCAAACGCAGTGTGTCAATTTACAAAACACAGGCAATACTTTGTATCCTAAAACACCTCCTTCCAAAGAAGCTACAGTTCCTCAATGATCTAATCTCTTCTTCTATTTTATGTAGCGTTTTGCACTGACACACCCATGCAATCCTTCAAGTGCCCCTAGAGCACTTTCCAGCAAGCAAAGGCCCGCTCTAGCGCATTTACAACTCACCGGAGGCGTCAATGGTGACTCTGGCTCTGGTGGCACCGGTCTGGGAACCAAGAGACTCCACCTTCTTGACAATGTCGTAACCATCGGTCACTTCACCGAACACAACGTGTTTGCCGTCCAACCACGAGCATGGCACGGTGGTGATGAAAAACTGCGACCCGTTGGTGTTTGGGCCGGCGTTGGCCATGGACAACAACCCTGGCTTGGTGTGTTTGACGGAGAAGTTCTCGTCGGCAAACTTCTCGCCGTAGATGGACTTGCCGCCGGTTCCGTTGCCTCTGGTGAAGTCACCACCTTGCAACATGAATTGAGGGATCACTCTGTGGAAAGCAGAGTTGGCGTAGCCAAAGCCCTTCTCGCCAGTGCACAAGGCTCTGAAGTTCTCGGCGGTCTTTGGCACAATGTCGTTGTACAACTTGAAGGTCACTCTTCCGAGCTTGTTGCCGTCAGCGGAGATGTCGAAGTAGACTTGGGACATTTTTTATGGAGTTTTCAGGGTGTTTTTTTCTCCGGGGCATGCCTTAGCGGGAGCGGCTCGGTATTTATACGGAGCGCTATTTTTTTTTTTTTTTTTGAGCCGACTCCCACGGCTCGTGCTCTGCCTCGAACTTGATGGAACGTTTCGACGTCGAGAAATGGACGAGGGCCCCGTCTATATGCACTCCGCCCCTGACCCCGTGCCCGGGCCTTACCTTGCTCCCCAAAATTAAGATTGAGGGGTGAGCGCAATCAGACCCTGGCGCGTAGCAATGGCAGGTTTGTGGCGGCAGTCCTAGTTTGGTGGAGTTTTCATTGATTGTCGTTCTTATTTGTTAGTGTTTTATCTTTGTTTTGTTGTCTGGCCTTTTATTGTCTTTTGTTGTCCTGTTTTTTTTTGCTTTGTGATGATCGAATGGGAGTGGTCAAACTTGCTCACTTCACTTGCCTTTTTGAAAATTAGTTAGGAGCACGGATGATGAACTAGTAGTAGAATGAGGCCAGCAGAGATTTTTAACACCACACCGGCCTTGGGGACTTTGTATAGGGTTTGTATAGTTGTTATTTGATAGTCATATGGCGATAAAGCGGCAGTCTGTACCATTACAAGTTTTGCAACCTGGATCATGGCAGCTAGTGTCATAGATGGAGCTAATTTGGGTGAGACTCCTCTGTATTTGCAGCTTGAATCTCGGGACTGCAATAGCACTGAGAAATTTCACGCCTTCTCAATTCATAATTTCGATAGGTCTTGATTGCAGAAGGCCTGAGAAGACAGCTTCCCGTCGACATAGCAATTGGGTGCTCGTGAGATTGAGTGAAGAAATGTAAAAGGCCTCAAGGTTATCAGAATTCTTAATTCGCATAAACATAATTTAAGAAGCGTGCTTGAGTCCTTTAAGTTGGGCGACCATGGCAATCGCTTGCCGCCTGTTTCCAGAAGAGCATGAGATCAATTTGTGACTAAGGTTATGTTCCGTTGTTTTTCTTTGACTAGCCCTCAAAGTTTATTCTTGCTCTGTCTTCCAGCGAATTGGAACGTTTCGTCGTGTTTTCGGATCTTCAGTCTTCACAAGCTAAAGTTTGTTGAGGCGTGAGCCAAAGCGAGTATGGGGATAACAACCGGGAATGCGAAAATCTCACTCAAAACGCCGTTTGATATTTTTTCAACTACAATCACGTAATTATTAGTCTCTTTCCAAACATATGTGCATTAGCTGCCAAGCTTGGAGATGAGCCCGATTGAAGCCCCGGATAAAGCTCTTCTAGATAGACCACGAACGCCCTTAAAGCACGAGAAATAGTATAAGCTAGATCCCAACTTCTTTTGTTCGTATCTCTAGATTCCCAGTGGAATCGTTGTTTGCTCAATGCTAGCACTCAGTGGTATTTTGAAGCGTTGTAATTTCACGCTTTCACAATCGTCGACTGCCTTCAAGCATGAATGAATTAGGGAATCAACAAGTAAGCTGATGAGCGCAAAGGTAAGGAAAAAAGAGAAGATTGTAAGCCAAAGAAGTCCGCACAAGAAGCAGCTCACTGACGGGGAGAATCAAATGGTGTTTCAAGTAATTCCCAAGCCTAGGAAAAATAAACGTTGATCGAAGCGCGGTTGCAATTATATCGCTCGCGCACCGAAATAAATGCCTCAGTCCATGTGGAGAATCAAATTTGTCTTTCGGGGCGATGATAATCGTGATTCTTCACCTGACCATTTCCTGGATTTACTCTACACAAATATGGATATGGTTGGTGAGTTTTAGCCAATAGTCCAAAAGAGGACTGGACAGTCGAGATTGGAATTAGAACGTACTCTATACGAGGGATTTCAGCCTCAGGCATAGATTTAACTGACAAAACAGGTCTAGGCCATGAGAAACCCGAACTTGGACCCATTTATCATGCTCTTTAATTCTGATTCTCAAATTCGTGGTCTTTGAATTCGAGAAAGCTTGCCGTTCAATTAGGCAGCTTCAACCTTATTTTGTATACTAAGCAATATTCTTGAGGTTAATTGGGTCCTCTATCAGTACGACTGAACTGGCTTCAATTAATAAAGATTTCAGTAATTCTTCGACAAGCACGGGCCAAAGCCCCAAAGTTAGTATACCGAAAAGCAGGTCGCCGATTATTAGTGTAGTCCAATGTTTTCGCATCTTTGTAGATACACGTCACTTCTCTTTGCTTCCGTCGCTATCTTGTTGTTTCTTTGGCAAATAGGACACTGACTGCCAAGATTTCTGTCTCTGCGCTCGTCCGCAATGACTATGTCTTTTCTCGGACCTTCTAAAGTGAAAAAAAAAAAAAAAATGCTGAAGTCTATAATTTGGTTGCAGCCATACTTGAAAGAATATCATTTGTACTTCTAAATTCTGACACACTCCGATAAGCTGCGTAGCATATAAAACGGTGGTATGCTCCAATACAAAAAAGGCCATTTGTTGATGTTGTTTGATGGAATTATCCAATTAGCGAAGTTCGCTATTTATGATGGCGATTGAATTTATATTCAGCCGCCCAAGCACCAGAGACTGCTCTCAGTCGATGATTACCGAATTGGCACCACCCGAAAACTCACCATCATATATTCGGGTTTCGCCGTCACTTCGACAACAGATATCACAAATTTGGGCTTTGACGACAAAGACCGCCATATTCAATATCTCAGAAACTGAAAAAAGTGGAATTGAGCTCAAAGTAAACAAAAAGAAGTTGGAATTGACTCCCGGCCTCTCTCAATATAAGGCGACAGATTGTTTCGCCCTCGCCTTCAGAAATTCACATTATTCCGCCACATTTCTTCAGTTCTTTGTCTTTTTCACTCAAGGATAATCATCTCGTGAATGTTCAAAGAACGAAGAACTCTTCCCATCTCACGTAAACAATTTTGGAGATCTATTACAATAGACACACAATTCACAATCTATCTGAATAAACTCAACGAGTCTGGCCACAATGACGAGCAGTAGTTCTAGCATAAAGAAGTTACTCGCTTGAAGGAATTTCTAGGCTTTCGCTTGTAAGATTCGTTAGAAATCTATATTTAGCTTCGATTCCCCTTTGAATAGGTAAACAAACAACAGATAGGCAGAAGGCACCCGGCATGATGTGCTAAAGGGCCAAGGCCTCGCGCGATCAGGCAAGTTTTCAGATTCACCAAACAAATGAGGAGCGTATTAACACTAGCTTCCGAAAATCATCGTCAAACTAGACTCTAGAGAAAAACGCCTTTTCGATACTCACGAATTGCGCCTTATTCGCCAAAACAAACTTTCTACGTCAACCTCGCTCTTGCTTCTTCGGCCATACGGCAAATCCATTACTTTGCTACAATCTCTCCCCTCTCAAAGCGGATCAATCGCACACATGTTGCAGTCTGATGGAATTTACTGTACTTCCCTCTTCATTCACATTACAACACATTAGCATGTTCTAGCGTTATACCTGAAAAAATCCAAAGTGGGACTGAAAGTCTTCTTGGCACTCCCATAGGTTTGAGTAAAATGCCGCAAATTAACTGTGCTGGCGGAGCCGTACGTTGTAGGAGGCTCCGTGCGTAAAAGCTATTTATAGCCCAAGACGCGCGTGCAGCCGCTGTGCCGAGAGCCCTTTTCTTCAATAAGTGAAACCTCGATGAAACATTAAGAAAACATCGGTGTTTATTGTCTATTCCTAAAGCAGCTCGAGCGATTTATCATAATGCAGCTGTAGGGAATGAGATTAATTTGCAGTGCGGGGTTCTGGGCATTGCGAGGCAGGCACTGGACGGGTGCGGCGCATGAGGCGGATTTACGGGGTTCTGCTTTTGTTCACATCGGACAGCTGCATGCAGGACTGCACACAGGCCAGAGATGAGACGAGGGGATTTCATGGGAACTTGCTCAGTTTCGGGCCGAGCAAATTCGGTATTTGGCGGCCAAGCTCGCCAGTTTCTGTTAGCTTTCTGTTAACCTTCTCTTCGTTTTCTCTCGGATGTGACTTCATTTGGCTTTTCTTTCCTCAATAAGACCCGCTCTTCCAAATAGACTTTACAGATGGCCGGCGCATGGCTCCCAGACGCGACACATTTCATATACAGTAGTGCGAGGCTCATTGATCGCCACGGGTCGCCCGGAATGCGACATGATTCATTGCTTAATTCTCTGAAAATTGATCATCAGCTCGCGGCACCTAGAGTAAAAAGGCCAGAAGCATGTTTTGGTCCAAGCAACATCTACCAAAACGCCTGTTTCTGTTATCCCAAACCCTGGATGCGGTCTCCGTTGAGAATCCCATCTTGTAAAGAGCAAAGTAAAAACATTGAAACTGGAGACAATCTGGAACAAAGGAATGTGTACCGAAAACAATAAAAGAATGCGTCTCGGGCGCAGCCATCGATATTGCACACGCGCCTCCTAATTAACGGGGCCTCATCTGACCGCTTTTGACTAGCTCGCAGGCGCTTGAAATTGCATTTTCAGAATTCATCCCTCGTGGTCCTGCAACGTGTGTGCACCCTAAGCCCACCTGGCGCGCTGTGTGCAGGCCGCGCACCACGTGTCTGCATCTTTGAGACGCTGCGTCGCCTTATTAACCCGCGCCGTGTGGTATTGTTTGACGCCATAGTTGCGCGCTATATAGGGCTCTCCCAATACGTGCCACTCTTCTCATCTAGGGCGTTTTGGTACTTTTTCTTCTCCAGCTTTCTTGGCGCCTTTCTTGTTTTTCGTCTTTTTGTGCTGCTGCAACACACTCCCGGAAGGCCTCTCAAAAGCTCGCTGCAACAAACGGTGCCATATCAGTTGGCTAGAGTTTGATATAGTGCGCAGTGCATTGCCCAGGCCACAAATCCGTCAAACCCGTTTTGTCAAGCCCGTTTTGTCAACCCCTGTTTTGTGCTCGGAAAACGCTCAAAAACTGCTCGAATCAGCCTTTTTGACATCTTTGACTTTTTTTACTTTCTTGACTATCTGCCATGGCCGACATTATCAGGCCCGTGTCGCCGAGACTCGCCCAGTGCACGTATCTCATCGATTCTGTTGTGTGCAAGAAAATCCACAGCCCTATACTTTCGTCGTTGATCGTCGGAGGCACGCTTATTTCAGTGGCCTATAAGCTGTACACCACATGGTCGCCGTACAACTATTCGGAGGATTCCGGGTACCTTCCCGACTTTTTGCAGAACGTGATGAACTTGCTTTTCATCATCCGATTCCCGCCCAGCCTGCACAAACTGCTCCGGATCACGTCCAACAAGTACGTCGAGGCGCTTCTATTTGGGTGTCTAAACATTGTAGCGGTTGTCTCGCTCTGCTCGCCTTACCCGTTTTCGTCTTTCATCAGCCTGGCATTTCGCGTGTTGTTGTGGATTCTGATCATATGCCCGTATGTGATTTTGGCGTTGAATCTTGCCGAATACGCGTGGGGCAGTTTTTTTAGTGTCAGCAGAAAAGGCGAGAAAGTGCCTGGCGACGATATTCGAAAGGACGGCATCTTGGCGTTGATAGTGGACGCCAACAACAGCTTTTTGGCGATTTTCATCGCGCAGTCGTTCACCGCCGTGAACCTCGATTTGCAGTTTTTCAGCCACTCCGTTCTCCCGGCCGTGTACAAGTATGCTGCGTACTCCTTGAAGTTCTACTTGATCTACTGCTTTGTGCTTTACGAGATCGTGGTGGTGATCCACGATATCCGCGACATCAAAAGCTATGCCGAATTGTACCAGCCGATTCGGCTCGGGGCGAAAAAGAAGACCTGGACCGGTCTTTTCGACAAAATCGCCCCCTATCTCCTTGCGAGCACCGTGCTTTTCGCCATGTGTTTCGATGCCGTCATGATGTGGGTCGAGTATTTCCACCAACGGCTCTGAAGGCTTGGGGTGCTTGCTTTTGTGTGATGTGACATGTTCCGCTGTTGTGAGCGACAACACGGCTTTATAGAAAACTGATTTACGACCCAAAATGATACGGCTTCTTTTTTGAAACGCGTCAGTAGCTGGCATAATGCCGGGCCCACGCCTTGTGTGCGGCGCTCTGGAACATCGTGTCTCTTTTTCGAAGCTTTGGCGCTTGTCCTTCTTTTGGGATGATACCCATACCTGCTTTCAATGAATGGAGGTGTCGCCAGGCGTGTCGCTGGTCAATCAGATCGACATATATCCCCACCTCTGTTTCCAAAGTGTCCTCTATGATGATATCTTCAAGCACGCGTTTTCTGGAAAAAGCCTCGCTTTTCTCGAGGTCGGAATAGGATAGTTTTTTGGGAGCAACCGTGTGAGGTGCGTGTGAAATTGTGGGCTGAGGCGGATCGATGTTCAGAGTTGTCATGGGCGTAAAATTGTTCTGGATAGAACCTCTGTGAAAAAGATTGGAATCCGGCATGAGTTCGTTCACAATCTTGTTTTCTTGTCCTAAAACGCCTTCATTTACTGGTTCGGAAGATTCCCAGGGCGCAGGCAAGTGCCATTCTTCCAGTGCAATTGAGGACCCTTCATCGGTCTCGGATGCCTCAGATTCCATGTCAGAATCAGGGTTGGACTCTGAACTTGAACTTGACTCGGCAGCTGGAACTGACTCTGACTCTGGCTCTGGAACGAAATTTCGATTTCGTTTAAAGTCCGCACTTGAATGTAAGTTTGATCCCGATATTGACTCTGCTTCGGTTTCCGAGAGCCCCTCGGCTGTAGATTCCGCCAACTCGTCTGGGATCTCAATGGTGTCCCCCGGCGGATTAAGGTCTCTGAGAAAGAAATCCTGCTCTTTGTATCCCAAACCCACGAAATCCACAACTTCATCTGGCACACTCGTCTCAACGGAGTCGTCGATAGAAAGTTTGAGTGACTGAACAAGACTTTGCCAGTACGTCGACAAAATCGGCGTCTTTCCATCGTTAAATTTCGAGCGGAACCCAGACCTTCTTGTCTCGAAAAGCCGTAGATGGTCAGTGGCCTTCCAGACATCTTCCTTCGAGACGGTTTTCCCAAAATCGGCCTCGCTTAATGTTTCTGTTTCGAGCTCTTGGTCGTCTCCTTCATAGGAACCAACCCCGTTCGTGCCTTTATTAATGATAATCGCCAAGATCATATCGCGGACACGCACTTTAACAAGTTCGTCTAGAAAAATTAGCATTGAGAGGGCAAGCCCCCCGTTTGTGTCAGTATGTAGAGTAGGCGTGATGTTATTGGCTCTGTATATTTCTGTTAGTTCAGCAGCCACATCCGTATCAATAAGGTTGACGCCGTTTTCGGCTCCTCGAGTGGTATAATTCTGCATGGAATAGACCTGCTTTTTCTCTAACAAGGCCTGCTTTTCCAGCTCTCTGTTCGCAAGAAGACGGCTCTGTTTCTCCTCAAAATCAATCCATTCTTCGTCGACCTCGACTGCAGCGGGAATCCGCCAATATGGCAAGCCCGATTCGAATGTTCTCATAGTATACCATGGCGTATATTTTTGCGTGCGGCCACCCATTTTATCCTCCTTTAGCGTGGTCCGATACGTCTTGTGGCGCATGAGCTTGTCACGGCTTGCCTTCAACAAAAGATAGTACGCCTCGATCTCTACACGAGACTTATGAGGAAGAAGATGCGCGAAGTCGTCGATTCTGTGGATCGAAAACCGCGCCAAACACTCGAAAAACGTGTTTTTCTCCCGGACCGACCAGAGCGTGCCCGGAACGCGTCTGGCCTTATCGATTTCGGCCTGTGTTTCCGGGGAAAACTCCGTTTCTGACTGCCCTGCTACATCCTTCAGTAGGTGCAGGAACAGATGTTCTACAACCGGCCGGCTATCGAGCGGTTCCGGCCGGCGGGGCCGAGGAAGATAATAAGAAGCATCTAAGGTATTTTTGCTTGGATGTAGGCGCAAAGTCGGGCTCTTTCCGGCAGTTTCACCCGCCGAATACTGGAGCTTGAATGTCGAGGTCACGTGCGCATCGAAGTCGGCAGCGTAGGCGTGGTTTAAATTATCTCGAGAGTCGACAAAGTCAGAGTTTTCTGCTTCTGAATTTTCAGAATGATTCAGGGCGCTGGAACAGTCGGTGTCACGTGTACTGGCCTCATCCAGGATGTCTTCCATTGCCATCAAAAGGAAAGAAGCTGGGGTAAGTAGATGGATCTGGCATGAGGTGCTGATGTTGATGTGTCCTGCACACGAGGAACGTCGCTGGCCCAGTACTGGAAGAAATGGCCTGGACATGAAGATTGAGTCCCATAGTTTTGGTGTTGAAGATCAATTTTTTTGATGTATGAATATGTGGGGTCATAATGCCTAAATCGGAGTGAGCAAGTAAAGGCATTTCTTTTGGAATTTCAGCGTTGTTAGCGGAATTTCTTGAGCTCGCAACAGAGGGTATAGATCGGTAGACTTGAATTCTATTGCCCGAATTAACCATCATTTAAAATGATTGCGCTATGTAAAACAGACTAAAAATAATAAAATTGCAACGGTTCTACCGAGTGTTATATCAGGTGTTTCATTTTATGAATCGATAAGACTATAATTTCCGGACCTTTGCAGAGACCATTGATCTTTTCTGGTTGTATCAGAGTCCCCAAGTTGAGTGTCAATTATCATATGCCTCATTAAAAGAGATAGAACTAGAGGACATTTGTTCTCTTCCGACGATCTCGAAATACTTTGATCTAGAGAAATAAAAATTTTGAAGGCAATAAGAGTTTTGAGTTTGGCGTATGGGTAAGTTCTGGCAAACTTCCTTTAATCGTCCATCTCCATCACTCTTCTTAGTACACTATCACGCTAATGCCTCATCAACCTTCTTAGAGATACTCTCGTCGTCTCTTCCATCAGAATGTTTCAGGTCTTGGTGACCAGGTAATCTGAATCAGTTGTTAGTTCAAGTTCTAGACTAGCTGCGCTCAACCTGAACAATGGTGTAGAATTTCGAAGTCTAGAACAGTAATCAGAATTTCTTGATGTTCTGATTTTTTCAACACAGCATGATATTGCTGGTTTTTGGAAAGACAGTTATTGTTCTTTCCCTAGAAAGGTACATCCTTCTAAGAAAAGGAGCAAAATAGAACGAAAATGAGCCACTTTCTTTTAAGTATAACAATGATCAATAAAGAATTGTATTCACATGGTGAATGAGAATAATCCAGAATATCCGAGACCACCAAGTCCATACCTCCATGTGCACAGTCACGCCATATTTGGATCTGGCAATAGCGGAGGAGCTTGGGGCTTCATGGTCTGTGCCAAATAGTAAGTCATATGAAAAATGGCACGCACTATTTATACCACGTTCCATTCAAATATCGACACAAGATGTCACAAATCAACGCCCGCTGGTCCGCATCATAAAACGACCTCCCTCTTCTCCTTCACGTTGCTGCAACAACCGTAAGCTTGTCTCTGGTGACACGAATCTCAGGAAACATGAGACTACCCACCAAAACGCCTCCATCCGAGGCAAAAAAATTTACAAAGGAAGCAATATCTAGCAGCGACTCAAAAGCAGGGTACCGAAGAGGGGAAAGTTCTAGGTACACGCCATCGGTACATGTCGCTGCCATGACAAGCAAACAAGATTTAGACCTGATTTCCCGCGGTTTGGGCTCAAGCACCACGAAGTACTCGCCCTCTTTTTCTGAGTAGAGAATGTCTCCTCTTGAGACCTCGACCATAGTTCCCCTCGTTTTGTGAAACGCGCTTGCCCTGACCGGGCTCTCGTCAGTAAATTCCACAAGCTCCGTTTTCGTGGGTAGCTCGGAGAGTCTTCTGTCTAGCGTGGGATGCGGGGTTTCCACCGATTGCTGCAAAACATGAAACGCCGTCTCGTAGAAGGGAATGCGATCGGGGCCGAAGTTCGAAAAGTCCTCTTCCAAGTTCTCGGGACAACAATGGTACATGTGGTATACTAGCGATGAAAGTTCACCGATTTTGTCAGCGTCGTAGCTCGCGGAAGCAGCCCTCCAGTTTCCCTCGTAGCGCTCCTGTGTCAGCAGGCTGATGTTCTCAGAGTCTAATATAATATCCATCTCTCGCACGAAGCGCACATCTTCATAGGGGTTGAGCTGCTCAAATAGGTCTGCGGCGGCTTAAGGGAGATCGAAAACACACGAGCACGTTTTCCAGTCAAGGCCCATGCTGATGATCTCCTGGTCTTCCTGGTCAAAAATCCCCATGCCGTCTCTGCGCAACTCCAAGCACAACTCGCCACAGGATCTGCCCGCTATCTCAAATAAGAGCCTGCTGAACACCTCCCTTTCAAGTGCAGAGCCCACGATGGCCTCGTATAGAAACTGCAGCTGGCCACCAAAACCAGCGTAGATATGGAGGATGTTTCCCGCCATGCCGGGCTGGACGTTTTTCGGCTTGAGCTGGGCGAGAACGATCTTCACGCAGTCCTCGATAAAGTCGCAGAAGTCGGAAGTGGTATCGAACAGAACCACTCTCTTTCTGACCCGGAGAAAGCTTTGGAGGTCCTTGCCAATGGCCGCGAGTTTTAAAGCACGATACTTGGCCATTTCGTGGAAATCGCCGAAACACTGGGCTAGTCGAAACAGCACCCACTCGCACGGTGGCAGAGGCCTATCAAGTCCTGGTGGTTGAAAAAAATACTCACACGCCAGGCGAAACGTCTGCAAGTGCAAGAGTTTTCTGAGCCAGCAGTAGCGGGATATAGGCACGGTCACGTGCGGGGCGGCCATATTTTGAATGCTTTGCTGGAGCTCCTGTTGTGCCGCCTCGAGTTCCATAAGTAGCGGAACGGTCCATGACCGCCTCCTGATGAAGTGGGAAGAGACCAATTTGTCAGTAGACTCGCGATTCTCAAAAAACATCGGATTTGTCAAATCCGCTTCCGTAGCTGGGTAATCCACCCTCGCGATCTTAAAAAACAGCCGGAGCTGGCTCAAACTTCGCCACACCAGAATCTTGGTGGGCTTCACATCATGTTTACTTTTGTAGATTGGCCCTGCTTGAACAAGCGCATCTTTCAACACGATTCCAAAGCACTCGTCGTTGTCCAAACGGCGTCGCATTTCCGAGGATGTTCGCGTAAGCGCGACGTAGCTGTCAAAAGAGACATTTTAAATGTTCTCGACTATATGGTCGGGAGACGTCCACCAATGCAAGACTTGGGACTTCTTTCTTGAGTCTTCTTTTGGGCCCTCTTTTGGGTACTCTCGCAGACCGGTTTTCAGATTTTGTGCGATATGCTGAAGTTCGAGAGTTGTCATTTTTTGTTTACGAGGCAAATCCAGCGTCCTTCCAAAAAATATACAATGATGTTTGAGGCGCCAGGGGTGTTTATGTCTGGGCCTTGTCTCGCCATGTGTTTTGAGCGAGGAACGACAGACGCGTCCTGCGAAGTAAACACCACGCTGCTCTTCGTATAGTTGGCACTCATCACTTCACTCATGTGTATTGCGGATAATACGGGCATCAGCTCCAGAAGAAAATTGGTGATTTACTGAAGTCCTCTTTTTTAAATTTTGATTCTGCTGATGCAGTTTCACTTTACTTTCAGCTAGGGGCGTCCGGTCCGGTACCGTATAAGACGATGGCGTGCATTCGCGTCGTCTTATCAAAACAAGTGAAATTGAGCTAAGTAAAATACTTTACATATCACATCACCTCTGAGCTTATCAATTGACAACCTTCTGCGCTGAACTGGTCCCCTCTGTTTCTTTTTGACTTTTTCTGATCGGAATGAGATATAAAGTGTGAGATAAAAGGAAGGAGTCCTCAACCTCTTTTCACTTAATAGCAATTTCAATATCCATACATCTCTGGGGTGTACAGACCATATTCGGCAACTTGAACAATACAAGACCCGTTTCAACCTTCAATAATTCGAATGATGCGTCATTTCCTACTTCTATATGTTAACAAGCAGCGCCTTGATTAGCAGGGGTTTAAGGATCGTTGACAAGAACGGTCTGAGGATAACACGTTTTAATAAAAATAGGCCCAGCCCTGATTTTCACTTTTCAAGAGACGCAATCGAAATGCCAGCGATCATGTAAAGATATGTGCTGAACTTGAGTTCTTCCTCATGGGCGGATCTGAAATTCTGGGTCTGGGTGGTCACGATTTATTTGAGCTTTGTAGAGAGCATCTGCTTGGACTCAAGATGAATTGTGTGGAAGCTGACTAAGCGAGATTTTTCTCAAAGGAGCAAGACTTCAAAACAGCAATAAAATTGAGGATAGTGATTCCAATGTTTGAGAGCGTAGAAATAGGGCCTTAACTGTTCACAAAATAATATGATGCTTTTTACCCCAGCGTTGTTGAAAGAGCTTTGTGCGTATGTATCCGTCATGATCTCCAGGATTAATGAAGGGTAATGAATGAGAGTCTTGTCGCATAAAGTGTTCGATGAAGTGTCTCATGAGTGCCTAGGTTCCAGAATCAAACCCTTCAATGCCAGTTACTATGAGCTCAATATCTGCTCAAGACTTTAGGATTGACTTGTAAAACTTTGACTTAGAACGGTCAACACCTTGTTTCTCTGGGCAATACTGAAAGTTTGAAAAAATTGACGGAATTGCAATTATTTCCCAAAAGCGGGCGGAATATAACTTCTTCTGATCTCATCTACAACTAGGATTCAACTGCCATTACAGAGAACGAAAACCAGAACCCTTCGGAAAACCGATTTTTATCTAAATGTCATTGATTCGTAATGTAATCGTTTATGTATTGGAGAATATGGGCAGGGGCCGCAGCACTGGAAAGGGAAGGAAATGGGCCTCGGACTGAGACCGCAGGTAATCAATGCAAGGGCTTAAAGTAACGTCTTTTCTCGTTTCTCTCCATCTCTCTACTATCTGAAAAGATGCGGAGTCAAAAAGCGGGAGTCAAAAACACCGTAAGTGTAAATCCGGGGTCAAAATCACAGAAGTCAAAAACGGGGCCCGGCTCACGACACATCCAAACGCGTCATTTTCGCCTCCAAAGAATGTAGCTTGTGGCTGTGGTCTTCCAGTAAACCGGCAGAATCTGCGCTTTTTTCTGAACTTGCGCCCGCCTCTGCCTCTTCATCGTCGGTGTCTTCCCACTCGTCGTCACGTGTCCCTTCTTCTAGCCCGTGGCGTTCTTTTTTACTATGCAACCCATCTTCTTTTGTATCTTCTCCAGCAGGCATATCCTGCAAAATATGTGGCAAGAACCGCTGCGGCTCGTCTTCTGGCTCTTCGAGAACAAACACCTCTACATACTCCTCGGGAACCAAGCCGTTTTCTCCCGTTTCCGGATCTTCTGCTACGAGCCAACCTTGGCCATGTCTATACGAAACCCAGATCTCCTGGCCCTCTTTCAACGAAATCTCGTTATCGTTTTCCGGCGTGAAATCAAAAAGCGCCACCGCTCGCAGGTTGATCTCGTCGGACGAGTACGACTCGTACTGCGGATCGTCATAGAAATCCAGGTCGCTGGCCATCAGCGAATGTTTGCTTATCGGAAAGTTCCCCGATCTTAGAGGGTGCTCTGCGTCGTAGGCAAAGGCTGCAATTACTGTGTTTGGCGCACATAGCCCTTGCAGAGTCATGATACGCAACGTCTTTGCAGCCTTTTTTTGGCGAAAGTAGGTGATACTGTAGGTGGAATATGAAACGTGAGTTTAAAGTGAGGATTATGCTTTTGCCCTGGGCTGCCGAGACTGGCGACAGAACTGTTTCTCAATAAATAACCTGAGCTCGCTGAGTTTGTATTAGGGCGAGACACGAGATATGTCGGGGTGCTTGAGCAGAAACCACAGTGTTTGGCGTTGTTTCTGCAGATTTCAGGTATGCTACTAGTATGGCGGCCTAGGGTCGTGTGCGCCAGAAAATGAGCCCAGGGCCCTGAGTTGAACGGTGGGTGAAGTGGTGGTGGGGTGGTTTATTCTTCTACTTTTTTTGTATTTCGGATTTCTCGAGATCTTCTAGTACCAACCTTTTTCAAACAATTTAAAAAATATTGTGTTTCACTGTTTTTGCCGTGGGCTAGATCCTGCCTTTTCAGACCCCATGTTATTGAGGCAGCTGCGGACTGCATGGGATGGATGGTTCCTAGCATGCCGATCATCTTAAATCCAATACTATGAATTTGTACGTGTTTTTAAATCCTAGGGTCTTCCGGTAGTTGGTAATGACGAAAGGCCTGACAATTTCGGTGTTGAGCTGTACTTTCGTAGGTTACATCTGAGAAGATGTTTCCGAATATCGAGGCTCGCGGAACGAGACGCTCTTTTTAAGGTATTTCTATAAATAGAGCCGGAACTCCAAAGGAGTCCGACAGAGGTCTTCAAGCTATAAAAACAGCTTGATGTTAACCAAATGCCGAATTTTGAACGATCTTGTTTTTAGCCGCAAAAAGTGCATCAATGCCGCAGACACTCAATCTCAAGTCAGTCACGTACCGTGAAAGAGGCCGTATCCGCAAAATAAGCCACTTTGTCTTTCCACCTCAAGCCATCTAGGGTTGGTTCTTTTTTCTCTCATTTTCTCCTTATCGAGTACCCAATCAATACTATTATTATTGACACCGTGTTAGTGCATTCTGCTTAAAAAGGAAAGCAAAGTTTTTAGCATAATCATCCTTGCCTTAACTTGGAATGCATCGCCGCTGTGTTGCTGCTAGTCTTGCATCTAGAGGCTTCATCCAAATTGAAATTGCATATTTAGTGATTCCGTAAACTGGTATCAATACTTCCTAACATGTTTCCATATGATAGACTTTCGGTACGGTAAGCTTAGCTCTGCCTTTAAAAATCACCAGATGTTGTCACCAAGGTTGGAAACGCTCATCAATTCCAACTTCTACTGTCATTCCTGTTGTTCTAGTCACATACTGACACAATTCAGGTGACTTCTTGGCTATCCCGGACTTTTCCTCTATAGTCTCCCCTATTATCCCCAGAACTAATCATCCAAGATAATTCAGTTGGCAACACAAATACAGAGCGATCTTTTTCGTCGTCTCATTTGCATTTTCGGAGATTTTAAATTCAATTGAAATAGACGGCGAGCGCCCTTTTCTGTCACTTCTTATACTTGTCCTTATTCCTGTCGAATTGCCATATCGAACGAGTTTGATCGCAACGTGTTTCAGAAAAGGCTCCGAGAAGGTGATCACGGCTTTGTTTTTTCTATACCGAGCAAGAACGTCGGTTTCTTTCGACAAGTGCTTTTCTCATTAGGTCACTTTGCTCAATGCTCATCTTAAAGGAAGTCAGCACCAACAGTTGGCAGGAATTCTTGATCAATAATCAGTAAGGGACTGAAATCGTTTTCGTTGTAATCGGGTCTGTCGTTATTGTTCAAAAGTCTGATGTGACCTTACATCTGGCTGAATCAATTAACTTGCAGTCGATTGCAGGCTTTTATCTGTAGCCCACAAAAACACTTCCTCAATCTCAGATATGTTTGACTTCCTGTAAATTGTAATTAATCTCGCTGAGCTTTCTCCGGACTGGACTTTTTCTGTCGAAACCATTGCCCTACTTAAAATCGTAATGAATCTCTGATCCTCTTTCCTTTGGCCAACGACTACACTTTCCAACATCTACTGCAGTTTTAAATATCGCAAAAATCCAAAAAATGGTCAATGGTTACCTGCTTAGACTCGAAAAATCTCGGTTAAATTTTTCAATAATCACTTTTCGGACGGCTCTTTATGGTATATGATGTGGGCATATTGAAGTTTCATGAGACTCGGAATTGAGTCTGAAGGGTTTGAAAAAAAACCTCACTCGAGTATTCTCTCCAGATCATACTGATACCTACTGAAATAGGGGGATCTCTTTGCCTTAGCAAAAGATGAACCGTGGGTTCTGGTCCTACAATTGAGCTTCGCACGCCCTGTTTGGTTGGACATGCATGAGCCCATCACCTTAACAAAGTGCATTTGAAACCATTCCAAAGTCAGCCATATTTTGTTCCACGCCGCCAAACATACAGATAAAAATACACAATGGATCCGCACGAGGAGCAAGAACAGGAGATCGAGGTTCTTCGGTCGATCTACCCCGACGAACTAACGGTCTTGTCACCCACTCACTTCACCATCTACTTGAGTCTAGAAACTTGTTCGGACAAAAAACACGCGCTTTTGCTTGATGTCCGGTACCCAGAAACATACCCTGAGGTGGCCCCAGGGCTAGATATCCGGATAGCAGAGGTCTCTGACGATGCCTCGGAAAACTCCGACGAGCTGGATGACGAGGACGACGATGCTCCAGAACAGTATGTGAGTTTGGCGGAAACAATCGAGTTCGAGCGGGCCGACGTGGCGCAATTGTTGCTGAAAATCAACGAGGAGGCTGAAATGAACATCGGAATCCCGTCCATTTTCGCTGTGGCGGCCATTTTGAAAGACGAGGCCGAGCTCTTGTTCCAGAGGAAAGTCGACCAGGCCCAAAAAGAATATGACCAGGAGCTTTTGGCCCGAGAGGCCGAGGAGCAGAAGAAGTTCAACGGCACAAAGGTGACCAAGGAGTCCTTCACCAAGTGGCGAGACGCGTTCCGTGCCGAGATGCAAATCGAGGCCAAAGACAAGCACAGATTCGACAAGATGCACAACGGGAAAATGACCGGACGCGAGATTTTCGAGAAGGGTCTCGCTGGCGACTTTGACGACGAGCTCGCAGACCTCCCGGAGGCCGTGGGCAAGTTGGAGGCATGACCAGGTTCCGTGTCTGTAAAACGCATATTTAGAAGTTGGAACCAATACCTGCAGGCACAAGCAGAAATGCCCATGGACTGTAGGAAGAATCCCCTGTTTCCACAAGGCTTATCTGACTTTTTCCACATGGGTATATTTGACTCTTTCCACATTGGTACGGCTGAGTTTGCCACATTGATATGGCTGACTCTTCTCATATGGACATAGCCGGGAGGCAGGCGAGACTCCGTTTTCTCACTGCAAATGTATCGTTATTAATGTGGGTTTATCGTTCTCGATGTAGCTTCATCGTTCTCAATAAAACCTCATCGTTCTCAATGTGGGTGTAACGTCTTAATACAAATGTCTCGTTCCCAATGTCGCCGTTCGTGGATGACCTCTCGTAGAAGTGTATCTTCATAATAGCTTCCAATCACTCCACGTTGGAAATCCACTGCCACACCTTCATCACCTCGCCGTGGACCTCCAAGAGCTCGTGCTTCACGTTGGTGTTGCGGTCGACTTTCTGGCTGACAGCCTGCCAGAGCCGCATTTTGTATGCTAGATTGC
>JAKUBE010000599.1:0-23988 GCA_030674755.1 Metschnikowia henanensis | reverse complement strand
GGAACGCCGCCACCGCGCCGAGAATAGCAAGCGACGTAGCAAGAGACAACTTCATTGTCGCGGTCAGAAAGCGGGTGTTTCTGGTCGTTAAGCAAATAATAGAGCGTGCTTTGCTTGGTTAGAAAAGACGTGGGTTTGTGGTTTTGGGCCTTTTAAATACGCGCTGGGGCGCTGGGGGTGTGGCACACCCGTGCCTCCTGGAGCCGTGCGCCGGGCCGTAATCATGCCATCAATTGGTGGAGGAGTGTGCTAAAAATGGATATATCGGTGAGCGGAAAGGGCTTATATAGTGTGTTTCTTTGTTCTTTTTGATTCGAGGGATGTGATAATTTCGAGGGCTGGTCGAATGAACTGGGTAGATTCATCTTGCCACTGCTGGCTCACGTGACGAGCCGTGCTGCTTGTTATCGGACTGCACAATGGCAGCGCGCGCCCTGGCTCCTAATTCCGCGATAAACGACGGACCTTTCAAGAAAGGCATCGCGTGACCGGAACCGGATCTCCTGTCTTCGTATAAGCCATAGTAGAAGTTGGAAATGAAAAAAAGGGGGAGGAAATAGGGCAGTACTCCATGGGGCTTGAGGGTTTGAATCATTTCTGGCAAATAAATAGCGCCAAAGTGTTATGATTTCTTCTCCACAACTCAAGGTCGGAGGCTCCAACTGAGTCAGAGCTCGCTTGGCTCACTTGCCTTTTCATTTGATAAGAAAAGTACTCGGGGCTCTGATAAACGTCAATAGATAACCTCCGAATGATTTGTTGCTTGTTTCACTGTCAGATGCTATGAAAATTGCATTTTTGTTGAAGGAAGCAGCGACAGAGTTTAAAGGCTTGAAACGCCTTAGAACCTTTACTGAAAACTGTGAAAAAGCCAGAGGCCTAAAAGCGGTATTGAGAGATTGTAAGATATTGACGCTTGGCTCTTGGCTCCTGTTTTGAAAGCCTTGCGCCACTGAATATATAAGTCTTTTTTGCATGGCAGTAGAATTGGTAGAAAGTGACGTTCGGCTCGGCTAGTTATACACGATACACAGTGAGTGTCTTTATAAGAGGTGACCCCAAATTAGAGGAGTTGTATCTTTTGTGGTATATGATGATGGGTGCGAAAAAGGACCGGCTGCTTTTTGGGGCTCTGAGGCCATAAAAGGCTGCGAAATTTTACAAGCACGAGCCTCTCTCAAGAACTATCGCTGGATGCATTTTCGAATTGCCTCTGTTTTTTATAATTGTTTTGGGTCTCTGCTTGACAGTTTGGCTTTTTCGATGGTCTTTGAAGCTTTTCACCTGAATTACTCTCTTTCGTCTCTGTCTACTTTATGACTATACTGGTGGCTCCAATAACCCCGCGAGTCGTTAAACAATAGGAGAGTATTGATGACTATATTAAGACAGAGACCGTAAACTAAGACTTAAGCTACAATCTTTCGTAAATATATTCAAATGAAAAAGTTTTCACTTATATAAGCCTCGATTTTATCATTGCGCAGTTAGTGGACCCAGCTATACTCGTCCGTTGACTTCGAGCCCATTTTCCGAGTGTGCTAGTCATCACTTTTCGTCGATTTCCTACGGCGAGAGGGCCCAATTAAGTACATAGAAAAACAGAAAAGCCCCCGGAAGGCTCCATCACAGCTTTCATCACGTGTCGCCTCAGAGTGTCATTTTCTGAACCAAGCGTAAACACACATATGAAGCACACCACGTTTCATCTTCTGGAAGAACAACTTCGATTACCTCAATTTCCTTAGCTCCGTCAGCTTTGGAATTTTCATTTTCATCTTCGCCTTTGGTTTTAACTGTGGGAATCTCCGCCGTCAATGGCTCTACACCTCCTACTAAAGACCGTCTCTTTATCGCCATTGTATCGTGTTCAGGGATTGAAATTGGGACTGCTCCCCTTGGGAAAGACGCGTGAAAAGTGTCGTAGTACATTTCTTTGAGCACAACCGATTGGGAAAGCGCAATAAAGAAACAAAAAAACACAGACGAGCCTAACATTTTTGAGTGCTTGAAAATATTATTTGCAAATCCGAGGAGAAGTGTAGCCTATATAAGCGCCCACGCCTGTTTATGATGTGTAGAAACGAAAGCGCTTGGGGTCGTTAAAATCAACCAGAACAATAAAAAGAGGCTTGGGTGTCGTGGAGGCTTTGCTATAAAGGCTGAACTTCTCCCTAGAGATTACAAGAAATGTTGATATCTTGCTCTTTATTTTACCAAACACGCGAGTGAAATGCCCAAGTTTCAAGTCCGAATTAATGTTGGCCTATAAGTATTTGCATCTTATTGTCTTAGACTATTAGAATTTAGCCTTTGCATCTCATATTTCTAAAGATGGCGTTGAAGCATCATAGTAAGAGATTCAAAATGACTTCCACTAATGATACATGAGTCAGCTTGGTGTTCCGTGCCCTCACAGAACTGCCTACCTTTGATTATGAATTTTGTCTACTTCTGAAAGCTTATTTCAATGTCCGCCGCAAGCATGGCAAACATATTTTCCCCATTGGGCTAGTATGCTCACTAAAAGGCGACCCAAGATCGCTTCGAGGAAATGGCCATAAGACAGAAAGAGAAAGAGATAGAGAAAAGTTTGAGTTTCAGTCTTCGAAAGCGGTCCATAGGCTAAATTTTTTGTGTCAAATCTGACCACACGGACACATTGACTGTTTGTTGCCGATGTTTGGGAGGTATAGATTAGCAGAAAGAACTAATGAAAAACAATCCATTGAACGACTACGAAATACAAACTTTGATACAACAATTTTTTTCACAAATGGCCTGATTCATTGGGACTGGCTAATAACTATGTATTGGCATGACTAATCTCAGATCGCTTGGAGGCACTTCAGTTAGCAAAATCTCCCACTTCTCAACGAGTCAGCCTATTTATTACCAGACAAACTATCATCTTCAATCAAGCGTTCAAATCAATTTGAGACGCGCCAAGCATATCTCCGATCGAGAAATTTTTAACATGTCAAGTGAGAACATGTTTGACCCGCCTTGTTATCAATGAACGAGCAGGGATGCGCGGCTTTTGGTTTAGACTGGCCGAGAAGTGATATACATCTGCGGAATGTGAACTTAAACAATTCTGAGAATCTTGAGAATCAAACAGTGAATTGAATGTGACCCTAAAGTGTACTTCTGTGTTCTCTCGAAACTGACAAGCGCCCTTCTTAAATCCATTCGCGGTTTGGTTTCTTGCTAATTTTGAGCGCCTACTCAAAAATCTCTTCTTCCTGAACAATTCTCATTCCTTCAATCTCTTTCCTGATTCAGCTCCATTTCTCTCTCGCCCTCTCATGATTAAACTCTTTAGTTGAACTGGAATCGGAAGCCGCCCCCGCCTCCACCAAACTGGCCCATGAATTGCTCAGGATCAAAGTTAAAATGCACATTCTGCGCGCCATGGCTCTGTTGGAAATGCTGGCCGCCTCCACGGTGGGCTTCCTGCGGACGGTCGTATTCAGCCCGAGTTTCCGGGTCAGATAAGATTTCATACGCCTCGTTGATATCCTGCATTTTCGCCTCGATTTGCTTCTCCGTGAGGTCTTTGCCCTTATATTTGTCGGGGTGGTACTTGAGTGTTTGCGTCCGGTAAGCCTTCTTTAGGGTTTTCTCGTCGGCGTCCTTGCTCACGTCCAAAACCTTATAGTAGTCCTTAGACCGGTCGATATTGGATTGCTGCTGTTGTTGCTGTTGCTGCTGATGTTGCTGTTGCTGCTGCTGTCTATAATATTCCTGTTGTTGCTGCTGCTGATGGCGTTGTTGTTGTTGCTGCTGTCTGTGCTCATACTCCTGGATGGGTTTCCACCGTTTTTGGAAGAGACTGGTTTTCTGGATGTTCCTGTTATACTGCGATAACGCCTCTTTTGCCGCGTGGAGGTCCTTTCGTTTCAACAACGCGTCGATGTGCGCCAAGCGCTTGGGCAAAAACGGGTGCTTGGCATCGTCAACCAAGGCGCAAAACTTCTTTTTGTCTCCTTTGGTCCGAACACTGGCCTCACACGCAAGCTTATTTAAAACGTCAATGAATGGCAATTTTGCAGCCAACTTGTCGGTGCCGAACTCGGTTTGGGCAAACGTCTTCGCGCGGTGAACGAGAAAATCGTAAACGGATCTCACGCCTGAAGGCAACTCTTTCATGTCGCGTTTCGATAGCGAAACTGGGCCCATAAGATGCTCATATACTTGGTCGAAATCGATATCTAGCGCATGCAATTTCTCGGCCGAAAGGTCCAGCACAGACGACGACGCGGGGTACAAGAAATCGTTGAGGAGAAAGTAGCTTTCCAAAGGCTTGAGCACGTGCTGCAATCTGTTGTAGATTTTCGAAAGACTGCCGCATTCTTTCTGGTCGTTGTCGATCCGGAGACACCCCTTGACGGCGTTCCAGGCCTCGTCGAAACTGCCACGTGTGAAAAACGCATACTGGGAATATTCCAGATACTGGTGCAAGTTTTTCAGGGGCAGGAGTTTGATGAGTTTAGCGTAGTCACGCACAATATCGCCGTAGGGCGCGTCTATGCCCGATTCCATTGCCAAAAGCGCCTTTTTTTTCCAGATTTTAAGGCGTAGCTCGTAAACAGACGGGCTGCCGGGCGAAAGCGCCATAAGCACGTGGTCCACCAACGACTGCAAATGGCCCAATTCCTCGATATCAGGGTCCAGCATAAGCCCGTTTGTGACCTCCTGGTATGCGGAATCCCAGCGGCTAATCTTGTCGAAAACGCCAGGAGACGTTTCCTTGCTGAATCTCGCCCGTATCTCCTCGAACTGGCCGCGTTCTAGCCACGTTTCTAGAAGCTTGGTGGAGGCAGGCGAAAACGACGGGTCTATGGCCAACGCCTCGACCAAATCTTGGATTGCAAGCGCCGTTTTACTCAAACTGATCTCCACCAACGACCTCTGGTAATGCACCTGCGCACGGGCATGGTTTGAAACGGCCAGCGCAGATTTGCTAAGGTCCGAAATCAAGTCGTCATATTCGCTAAGCACCTCGGAAGTAGAGCCCTGCAGAAGAAGCAGGTTCTGGGCGTGCTGGATGCGGGCGGGCCAGTCTGGATCCAGCGCCAAGACCGGCGTCCGTACTGCAGCTAGAAGCAATAAAAAAAGACTTGCTTTCATTTTTTTTTGGGGCGTTTGTGGCAGATCAATTGACAAGTAGCAGGTTTTGGATCAGTGTGGAAATATTAACCACGGCCGGATGTGGAATGCGACTGCGTTCTGCCGAATTCGATAGTGCGACGTGTAAAGTTTCGCACCCAGGCCGGGCCAGGTCAAGCCTCGGTTATTCGACCGAGGGTAAAGAGATGATTAAAGTATTGGATCTTCTGTGAGGAGTCTAGCTTTGTGTTAGATTGGCGGACATATGAGATAAAGGGAATATAGTTTCTTCATTTATGATAGATTTGATTGAGGGAGGGAAGGAATATGTGTGTAGAGCCCTGATATTTCTGACCTCTCTTTCTCGGTCTCACTGCAAGACTCAAGTTTGGTTCTGATAACCGGTTTCTATTTCTCAAGACCGTTTGAACACCCGTTATCGTTCTCACAAAAGGAATAATAAAATAGAAGGGTTGAACAGGATTGTTATGGGCTTCTAGACTGCGTTTTTAATTATATTCATTTTTCAGTTAATCTCCCTTCCTCCAATTAAATAGCTACGGGCTAATTTCGAACAATTACACAAGCTGTGCTATTCAGGCAATGAAGCTCAATAAATCAACTCAGCATTCTTTGTAGTTTTCGAAATGACGATCCAGAGCTAAAGTAGAGATAACTTTGATACTCACAAACACTCAGTCTCGACTAAATGTATGTGGGCGTTAAGTGTCGCTAAGTATGTTCCATTGCCTTTCAACAGCCAGTGTTGTTAGTGGACGTATATTGCACTACATTTTTCGCTTGTACGATTTATTCTTGAAAAACACATTCGAATTAAGTGATTGCAACGGAATACTTTTTCAAGTCATTATCATATAAGATCCCGATAAAGCGGTTGTCACAGATGATACCACTATACGTCGCGTGCACTTCTGAATCGCCGTTTTCAAAACGCGTCAACTCTACTATCAGATGAAATTTAAGGTCATCGAATACTCAGTATTTTTGTTTAATTTTTAGTGTAATGATTTTTTTTGTATTGGAATGCACTAAACAGCGTACAGGCAAATGACCGTCACCAATAATAATCAAGACCATTCACTGGCTAATTGACATCCAGTTTTGGGACAAATCGCAAGAACTCGGTAGTTTTATTATTCTAGAATTATTGTAGATTCGAATATCGAGGTTCCCAAACAACAACTCAGCCAACCCTCCTCCACTCAAAACTCATCAATATTCTAATATAAAACTCATAATAGTTTCATCAGGTGCAGGCCATGATCTGTGACGCGTCTGAATGGTTTTTCCAAACTTTTTCAGATAAGTAAAAACTCTTTCTATCCCCTGAAATGCCACGGGTTACCAACCAGACAACGGAGTTCTTGCGGGTTCGGGAGAAGAAAATCCAGAAGGCCATCAAAGCGCTTAGCAAGAAAAAATTCCCCTCTCTAACGGCCGCAGCTGCTCACTACAATGTGCCCAGATCGAGTCTCTGCGACCGAATGAAAGGCAAACAAAGCCGAATCATCACCCGGGAAAATAATCGATTACTTACCAAACTTGAGGAGGACTCGCTTCTAGAATGGGTGCTTTCCATGGACCGTCGAGGGGCCGCTCCCCGAACTAGACAAGTCAAGAAAATGGCCAATGTACTTTTGAGGGCCCGCGGATCTAGTAACCCCAAAAAAGTTGGCACAGCTTGGGCTGCCAGATTTATGAATAGAAAGAAAGGGGTCGCAAAACAGTCCTCAAGAGCGAAACTAAACGCGAGAGCCAAATCACAAGATCCCGTGATTTTCCGGGATTGGCTTACGCTTGTAGAGCACACCATAGAAACGCACGGGATAGATTTTGAGGATATTTACAATTTCGACGAGACCGGCTTTGCAATCGGGCAGACGTCCGCCGCCAGAGTCATTGGAAGATCGGACATTTATAATCGAAAATCAACGGTAATGCCCGAAAAAAACGACTGGGTGACTACTATCGAGTGTACAAACGCGTCTGGATGGGCACTAAACCCATGGATCATCTGCAGAGGGAAGAAAGAACGGAAGGAGAAAATGCAGGCCTGGTTCCTGGAAAGCTTTCCGGAGAAGTGGATTTTCGAAATATCCAAAAACGGGTGGACAAGCGATAAATTAGCGGCTAAATGGCTTGAAACCACGTTTATTCCGGAAACTGCTGCAAAGATAAAAGGCAAATACCGGCTCTTAATTCTTGATGGCCACGGCAGCCACTTGACTGTCAAGTTCGATGAAATATGCAGGGCCCACAACGTCATACCCCTCTGTATGCCGCCATATACTTCCCAATGGTTGCTGCCTTTTGATGTGAGTTGTTTCCAGCCTTTGAGGGACTATTACTATCGGCTCATAGCCGACATTTTGCACGTTGGAGCGACCGAAATCGCTACTTTCGACTTTCTCTCGATATATTGCAATGCCCGCGAGCTGGTTTTCTGTAAGGAAGCTATTATGGAGGGCTTTCAGATTGCGGGCATTGTGCCACTAGACGCAAACCGGGTGATTTTAAGATTGAATCCAAAAGTTGCCACCCCTACGATCTCCAAAACTTTGTCTCCAGAAGACGAAAATGTGGAACCCCAAACACCTATAAATATTGAGGGGCTCAAAAAGCTAGAGGCTCAGTATAAGCTCCTTCGGGATAGCGGTCTCAGTTCTGCCTCTAGTCTAGAACACAAAATGGTGGAGAAAGTCATGAGGATCTCTTACAATTGCATAGCAAAAATCACAGCTCTTGAATCCAATATTGCAAAACTACGAAAGGATTTGGCAGAAGCGCATGAAGAAGAACGACGGTGGGACGAGGAAAACTCAAAGGCCGAAGAGTCGCCTGATACACCGGCCGTTTCTGAAAAAAGAGTAAATGGAACTCGGGCTCATAGTGTGTAAGATTTGCAGCCTCCTCGAAGAAAGTACACTTGCTCGAATTGCCTGGAACTCGGACATAGAAGAGACAGATGTCCACGGAAGCAGTAAATGTTGGGGGATCGCTTTTAGCATAGGAACTGTACATCCATATTTATATTATTAGAGAACTAGCGAGTGTCATCATTTTGATTCACGTAAATCCAGACCCCTCTCTGCTTAGACAGGGCCATCATTGGAGCACACCCAAGGTAATCTTCTCTGGCAAAGGACACAGTCAAAGCACGGCACTACCTCCATTCACATACATGTTCTACTTGCACTACTTGAAAAGCTTGGCCAACGACACGGCGCCCTCGTCGTTCTTCGACATCACCTTGGCCACCGCAAGCTCGAAGTCCTCCTGGGTCACGTGGATCCGGCGTTCTCTCAAGGCGTACATTCCGGCCTCCGTACAAACGCCTTTCACGTCGGCTCCAGAACACCCGTTCATCTTCTCGGCGATCTTGCGCAAGTTGATGCCGCGGGTCAAGTTCATCAGCCGCGAGTGGATCTTGAGAATGTCTGCTCGGGCCTGCACTGTGGGGGCCGGGAACTCGATCTTTCTGTCGATCCGCCCTGGTCTCAACAAGGCCGGGTCCAAGATGTCCAAGCGGTTGGTGGCCATGATGATCTTGATGTCTTTCGAGCTCTCAAACCCGTCCAACTGGTTGAGCAACTCCAACATTGTTCTCTGGACCTCGGAGTCGCCTCCGGAAGAGCCCTCGACTCGGGAGGAGCCGATCGAATCGATCTCGTCCATGAATATAATGGATGGCGCGTGTTCCCGGGCCATGACAAAGAGCTCCCGCACCATGCGCGAGCCTTCTCCGATGTATTTCTGCACCAATTCGGAGCCCGATACCCGGATGAATCGGCAGTCTGTATGGTGGGCCACCGACCGGGCCAAAAGCGTCTTTCCTGTGCCCGGAGGACCGTATAATATGACGCCTTTGGGCTGTGCGATCCCCAAACTTTCAAACAATTCCGGGTGCTTGACAGGCAACTCGATCACCTCCTTGATTTCCTTGATCTGTTTGTCCAAACCACCCACCATATCGTAGGTCGAGTCGGGCACTTTCTCCACCATCATCAACGAGACCAACGGGTCGACTTTGTTGGGCAAGATCTTGTGCAAATCATACGAGTCCGACTTGAGGCACACACGCAAACTGGGCGTCAACTTCTTGATGTCGATATCCTTGGTGACATTGACGATATATTTCCCCTCGGGGTGGATCTTGACGAGCACTTTTTTGAGGCCCATGACCTTCACGACTTCACCCACATACGAGCCGGGTTCCTGCAAAAGCCGCAACTCGTCCTTTAATTGGCGCACTTTCAGGTTTAGCTTGTTTCTTTGCGCTTCTAACCGCCGTAAGTTCTGCGCCGTGGTCTGGAGCTTGATCTCGGTGTCCTGTATCTGCTGCTCGAAATACGGTTTGATTCCGCCCTGGTGGACGTATGGAGTATCAACAGCCGCCATTTTTGTGATGATTTAGGGGGTTTTGGTGGTGTTTCAATGTGAGGTAGTTTGTTCAATGTTGCAGGTTGAGTCTCGCGGACCCAGTTTGCCTTCATAGATCGCCCACTGGCGCGTCACGTGACACGGCCCGGCTCGAGCATGTTCTTGCGGCAGCAAGGGCAAAAAGGTGTTTGGCAGCGATCTCAAATATAGATCGAGAATAAAAGCGAAGAGTTATTTTTTCAAAGCAGTAAAAAATTAATGTAGGACAAGGTTGAGTGTCGAGTGTTCTGGTTCTATGAGAAGATTGTTATTAGGCTCAAGTGCCAGATCGCGCGAGCACCCAATATTGTCACGGGCTCTTTAAATGAATCTAATTACTTTGCAATTTGGTTCTGCAGTCAAATCGAGATTCAGTCTTGAGTTTAGCCTGGCTCATATTGAAGATCCTTTTGTTTTCCGAGTTAGCAACCGACTACTTCTATCGAAACGTTTGCAAATCGTGTGACATGGATTGGTGTCGTAATCTGTATCGAAGTACTAGCGAAAATCAAAAGGGAGTGGGTAAGCTGCTGAGGCCTTAAAAACCTTCATTAATATGTTTTTCGACACCCATCATCAAAGTTTCGAAAGTTCTGTCTTGCAAGTCTCACTTCGACCCTGTCCCAAATGAAGTTCACATCACTCTGATTTCGAGATATCTACACGACCAACACAAAAGATCTTTATGTGATCCGATTTACTTAACACCCTATCGATTTTCTCGAACTTGGTCTATAATTACCCTCTACCGCTCCAATGTTTTTATTTGCTCGAGCAAGCTGAAATAAATGATATGACAATAACACCTGCAGCCTCGTAATGCATCGCCCGTGTTTGGATGACGCTTCCGCGAAAAGCACCCAGGTCTATCAATAATCTTACACCAAGAGTTGTTATCGTTTTCGCCTTTTCAGTTTACGAATAAGCAAAAACGAAGAGAATACGAAATTACAAACAGGTAAAGCAAATCAAAACATGGCTTCAGGGCGCCATTTTCGTCCCCTTGACCATCAAGCCTGATAGCAGTGTTATATGCCGTCTCCAGTCAAAGCTACGCTAAGAATAATGTGCGAAGCCATTTTCCACCTATCATCTTCTAAATCACGAAATCACATCAACGCAATTCGAATTGAAAGAAATATCTCCTACAAACCTCCACAGAAAAATTCATGAACCTCTTAAAAGTCTTAGCCTTCGCCCTGGCAGTTTTGGCGTACCAGCAATTCTGTAAGTGCCAATGCAACGATCAACTGCTTGTGGAGAAAATCGATAAATGCAAGCAGTGTACGAAAGAATGGTGTCTTCTGCAAAATGCTCAGTTATGTTTGCCTGAGGAAACAGCCGACTCCATGATCATAAGTTGTTTTCAAAACGAGTCGAAAAAAGAGCAGGCCATAGTGTTTGCATTCATTCTTGCTGTTTTGGCACTTTTGGGCAAGCTGGTCTTGCCATTCGGCAAGCGCGCATAGACTCGTGATAAGGAGAAATTTGGTTGTGATTTAAGTCAATCAGACGTCTATTTTGTTTAAGGTTTGTTGGAAAACATGGCACATGGCGAATGCCCGAGACTGTCATTCAGTCATGGAAAATATGAAAAGGGAAAATACAAAAGTGGGACGAAAGTAGAGAGAAAGACAAACAAACGGCATTTAGCTCCTTCGCGTGTCCCTTTTATTTTGGCCCTATTTTGCTCCTGGTTCAGAGCCTGGAAAATTGGAATGTTAGTGCGGGAGAAAAGAGTGGGCCTATGCGCACCACGATGCCCATCACCCACCCATCTGCGGCCCGAGCTCATAATTATATAGCAGACTACCACACGAGATGTTTCCGAGTCTGGTGCCTTTTTCCGAGAACGGATGGTATAATTCTTTTGAAAAAAATTGTCAGAAACTTTGTGAAAATGTTTTGGGGAAGATAAGCAGCAGAGGGTTTAATTATTATTCTCAAACAGACGTGTTACTCAATTTGGCTTTACGGGTGAGGGATAGCGAGGAAGCATTGTGAGAAGAGGTGAGACCAATGATACAAACCTCCCTCCCTAATTTCAACAAAGAGTTGGTTCAGGTAAATATTATTCCTTACTCTTCTTCCGCTGACTGATATCACATGAATTGACACAAATAAAATATAAATGTTTTCCCACTGGATCACTTTAGTCGTGTAGCTATTAGTTACTATTGCCGGCGCCCGAATGGGGTCTACTGGCTTGCGTCGAATAGTTTGGCCCTGTCCGTGAATAATGTGCAAAAGGACAAATGAACGGATCTTAAAGATCTCTTTAGATATTGAATCGTTTACTAGTCCGTAATTGTTTTTGTTTTCCTTAATTTCATCATCAAGAAATGTTCCACGGTCAGTTTCAGTTCGGGCAGGATTCTCTAATAGGTTGCGAGTTACAGAATCTTCCACCAGTATTCCAGAAGATGGCGTTCATTAAAGATATCCCTCAGATAAAGATATTGATGATGAAATCAGTATAAAACTCAATCTTTCAAAGCTCTCTCTTCTTTATATTTGGTACTTTTACCGGACCGACGACGCTGAAAAAAATCTCACCCAAACAAGCAGCTAGGCTGAGCCTTGCAGGAAAACGCCGAAGTACCATGATGGTCAAAAGACGTGATTCGTGAAATAATGTTTATCTAAGAGTATAAGACAACAAATAAGAAAATAAACGGGCTTTCATTCATAACAAATTGCGTTAAAACGCACACTGAGATTGCAGCCAAACAGGGACACTGCAAACCGAGATCGCAACCTAAAACAGATGCCCGTGCAGTAATAAAGAGATCAGATCACGTACCAAGGGACAACAAAAAGGAGGGACCAACCGGCATCAGCACCACACAAAACGTAAACACAGAAACAGGAAAGAAAACATAGCCGCTGACAAATTAAGCGAAAGCAAAAACAAAAACACGAAAACAAAACACAAACAACAAAAAAAACAACAAAAAAAGAAAACGAAACCTCACCCCTCCTTTCCCCCTCCTTGATCTTTTTTCCAGCCATCACGTTCCCTCGTTTCTTCGCAGCCAGCCTCGCGCTGCAGCCATCCACACATTGGGGAGAAAGTCGTGCCGCACCTAGCGGGCATAGTGGAAAAAAAAATTTTTATGCCCTACAATCTCACGATCTCCCGATCCACTTTTTCGCCCTCCGAAACCACCGTCCTCTTTTTTCCCTTTGAAATCACAAAGAGGCACACCCATTCCGTTGAGCGTCCTTTGCAATTGCTGACCCGTGGATCTAATTATTCAGTTAATTATTTGCACCTCGACAGAACCCGGCGCAAAACCCCTGTAACCTGGAGAAGGAAGGAAAAACAAAAAACGGAGCCCCCTTTCCGTGCTTTTTCTTCGTCACACCCCTGAACCAGACCCGGTCCGCTTGGCTGCTACCCGCCCGAGGCCCGCAGTCTGTGTTTCCCTGATTTCGGCGGTTTGTGTTTCAGAAATACAACCCCGTTTTCACCCCTGTTACCCGCCAGCTAATGTCGGACAATCCCGAGGCGTCTGCGCCCCTGGGCCACCCGCCAGCCTCCGGCGGCAAGCCGCCCTACCAGCCCCACCAGCAGCCGCTGCAGTACCAGGGCAAACCGCATAATTCCGCCCACCCGGCGGGTCCACAAAGCGGCCTGGGCCATAGGCAGAACTACCAGGGCGGCAACGGCGGCAAGCCCTACCACAACAAGCGCAATTACAACGGCAAAGGCAGCGGCCACAACGCCGGCGCCGGCAGCGGCAACAACAAGTACTACGCCGGCGCGTACAACCCTTATCAGCAGATTCCCGGCAGCAATTACTTCTACCAGTACTCATATGGGCAAGGCATGGTTCCGGGCATGAGCGGGATCCCGCCCGCGTACCCGCCACAGCTGCCCCAGCCCGTGCAGCAGTTCTCGACGTCGCCCAGCATCTCGAAGGTGAAAATCACCGACAAGGACGGCAAACAGGTGGATTTGGAGGAGAAAACCAAGTCGTCCACCTCAACGCCCAAATCGGCCGCCGCCCAGATGTCCGTTCCTTCCACGGGCGAACCACACTATTCTTCGCCGGCGGTCTCTACGCCTGCTGGCAGCACGTCCGCTTCGGTAGCTCCTGCTGCTGCCTCTGGTGCTCCTGCCACTGCCTCCTCTACCTCTTCTGCCTCCTCTGCTACTTCTGCTGCTGCGAAGTCCGCGGCCGCCGAGGAGTTCAGAAAAAAGATCATGGAGAAAGCGCAGCTCGCTAAGAAGAAGAAGGAGGAGGAAAAGGCCAAGGCTGAGGCCGAGGCTAAGGCTAAGGAGGCGCCTGCTGCTGATCCCCAGGCTACCCCTGAAGTTGCTTCACCACTTGCATCGTCCGTCGAGAAGTCTATTGAGGCTTCAGCCGAAAAACCTGCTGAGCCCGCAGCTGAGAAACCCGCTGGGGATACAGCCGAGAAACTTGCTGAAGATGCAGTTGAAAAGCCCGCTGAAGTCGCAGCCGAAAAACCAGCTGAAACTCCCGTGAAGCCAGTTGAACCAACTCCTGTAGAGACATCTGAACAGACCGAAACAAGCACGCCTGTTTCCGCCGCGCCAAGCACCCAAGACGTACCACCCGCCGTTGAATCTCAAACGGAAGCTGCTGAAACAGAGTCCAAGGAGACGGTTCCTGAAACCCGTGAGCCAGCAGAGGTCAAACAAGCGGAGGAACCTCGTGAGCCGATTTCCGCACCAAACACAGCTTCCGAGTCGTCGATTCACAACAATGATGATCAGGATAATGCATCTGCACAAGAGGATGAGACTCTCGAGCAGGACACAACAGAGGAGCATGCACATGATGACGATGACGATGAAGATGAAGAGGGTCACAACGATGGCCCTGTCTTCGACCTCTCCTCATACTTCGAGAGAATAAAGACTGCTGAGCCTATCACTGATCCTTACTCGTTCTCTTATCCCTACCCGTTGACTGGTGCAGACCCCAGATGGAAATCTGAGGCCAAAAAGTTCAGATACGACCCACAATTTTTGCTCCAATTTGGCGACTTCGTGCAATACCCAATCGATGACGCCTGGAAGGAAAAGCTTGACAGCTTAGGCATTGTCGCAAATAGAAGACCCAGCAGAATGAACTCCAACAGAACAAACGGCCAGCCGCAAGGCGGAAGATTTAATGGATCTTTGCCCAACAGACTTGGCCAGTTCAATGACAGACAAAACTCCAGAAGCGGTTCGAGAAGAAGAGGTGGCGGCGGAGGTGGCGTCGGAGGTGGCGTCGGAGGTGGCGTCGGAGGCGGAAGCTCTGGCGGCCCAAGAGATAGATCCTTGAGAAACAAGAACCAGTCCAGAAGAAAGGAAGCTGAAGAGCCTCCTAAGCCTGCTGAAGAGGTCAAGCCCTTGGTGCCATCTGCTAATAGATGGGTCCCAAGATCGAGAGCAAAGAAGGACGAGGTTAAGCTCGCGCCTGATGGATCTATTCTTCTCGATTCGGAAGACATTGAAAGAAAGGTTAACTCTGCGTTGAACAAGTTGACTTTGGAAATGTTCGAGCCTATCACTCAGGAGATGTTGCAGATCGCCAGACAGTCTATCTGGGAGGAAGATGCCAAGACCATCAAGCAAGTTATTTCTTTAACGTTTGCAAAGGCTTGTGATGAGCCATACTGGTCTTCTGTGTATGCTCAATTCTGTGCCAAGATGTTGAAGGAGGTTCCCGACGAGGTTAAGGATTTGAACACCCTCACCAAGAGCGGGGAGCCTGCCACGGGTGGTGACTTAGCAAGAAGAATCTTGTTGGCCACCTGTCAGGTTGAGTACGAGAAAGGTTGGGTTGACAAACTTCCTACAAATGAGGACGGTTCCCCATTGGAGCCTGAAATGATGTCGGAAGAGTATTACGTTATGGCTGCCGCCAAGAGAAGAGGTCTTGGGTTGGTGAAATTCATTGGTAACTTGTACATCTTGAACATGTTGAATGACCAAGTCATTTTGCACTGTTTGAGAGATCAGTCCAAGAATGTGGTTGATCCATCTGAGGACTCTTTGGAGAATTTGGCCCAATTGATCAAAACTGTTGGTCCAAGGTTCGAGACTTCTGAAAAAAACAGAGGAGTTTTGAACATGGTGTACGACAACATTCAGCAGATCTTGGATAACTGTAAGCTTTCTTCCAGAATCAAATTTATGTTGATGGACTTACAAGATTTGAAAAGAAGCAGCTGGAAGTCCTTGAAACAGGATGCTGGTCCTAAAACGATCAAAGAAATTCACAACGAGGCCGAGTTGAAGAAGATCGAAGATGGAAGAGCGCAAGCAGAGAAGAGAAGACAGAACAGGGGAGGCAACCATAATTCTGGTTTTGGTGGTGACTCTAGATCGAACTCCTCGAGAACAGGATCTTCTTGGGGAAACAAGAAAGATTCTAGAGCCCCTTCGAAAGACTCGAGAGGATATACATCTGTGTCCAGAAATCAGTCAAACAGGCCAATCCCTGAATCGGGTGCACACTCATCCAACTTAGCTTCCCGTGAACCATCCAAAAGAACAGACTCCACGGCATCCAACATTTTCGCCGCTTTGGGCGGCGACCACGACGAATAAGAATTTGAAACGCCCGCAAACTAAGGTTTCAGAATATCACTAGGCGGCTCTCGCCTGCTCCTTGCATTTTTCCACCCAAAACTTGAATTGTAATATACATATTTGCGACAACATGCTGTGCAGCCCAATCACTAAACACGCGTCTGCTACGTCAACGAGCTTGAGAGGTCTGCGCGTTGCCAAAGTCCAGCTCGAGCCAATCCAAGAACCCACCAAAAGAGAATTCCGAGCCTAGCAGATGTAGAGCGACGATTTCCATCCCCGAACGCGGGGCATCCTTCTCGTCAGGGATGTTTTGTAGCAATTTCTCGGCCAATTCATCATCGTAAACTACCTCATACTCAACCTTTTCGTCGCTCGTAGGTCCGTTGCTCTTGTCCACAAAACAGCACGATTCTGCTGCCTCCAAAATCTCCCTTATCAGATCTGGCTCATAGGAGCTAGTGCCAGCAAGTCTTTCGATGCAATTAAATAATAGTTGTTTCCCTCCAACTCCTGTTTTTTGCACTGCCTTCAAAACAGAAAGCACTTTAATAAGCTCGCCCTTTTCAGGAATAGCATGGGCGCAAGTGAAAAGTAGCAAGTATTTGAGTATGCTCAATGGCGACTCGCCTTTTTCTAGCAATTTCAAACAAGCGTGAAATGAGGAGAGAATACGGAACTTGGACGCCGATTCCCGTGACAAGTCGTTTACTTCCAAAGGTGTTGCTTTTTCTTCATCCGAATATAGGGGGCCCGGTTCTGCCTCGTCATCATCGGAATACATCATATGATCAGCCCACGCTTTTGAATGGGAGTCGTCTTGTGCAAAAACAACTTGTTCCTTCTCGTCGTACCAGCTCTCCAAATCTGAGTCTGAGGATGAGTCCGATTCCTCGTTTTCCGCCAAATCACGCGTTCCTCCACTCTCCTCAGACTCATCTATATGGTGACTTTGGGGATACCGCAAACACTTCAAAAGATGAGAAAGAAGCGGGATATTCGACTCAGAGTGAAGCCCAAAACGCGCTTTGCTGAGCAGCTGAATGACGTCAGCCACAATGGCTTCATCCACGTGAACCCCGTTTGGGAAATCTGCTACTCTATATTGCTTTGAGCTGAGCCTCGTGCCAACAATTTCTATCACATTTACAGCACTCCGCATATCGCCGTTGGCGTGCTTGACGACGGCCCGCACCGCAGAATCCGCGTAGCTTAAAAAACAGAGATTCTGGGTGGTTTTCCTCCGGATGTTCGCATATAGAATCGCCCGATGGGCCACTTTCTCAATGTGCCTCTCCTCGAGCGCCACGAGCCTAAAAAGCTGGCACCTAGAGAGAATCGCTCGCCGCACGCTTTTTTGAGGATCGGCCGTCGTGGCTCCCACAAACACAAACGCGCCCGACTCGATAAAGGGTAGAAGATAATCTTGTTGCACGGTAGAAAACCGGTGGATTTCGTCGATGAAAACTAGCACGCGGAGCCGGGCCACGTGATGTCTGGATCGCTTTAGGTTTTCCGCCTCGAGCAGACCCAGGAGATCCTTCAAATCGGCCACAGTAGACAGAGTGGCCGAAAGCTCTACAAATACATAATTTGCTTCCTCGGCTAAGAGCCTGGCTAGACTTGTTTTCCCTACTCCGGGCGGTCCGCTGAGAACCATCGAGGGAAGGTATCCGAGCCTCAAGAAATTCGAAATCTCGCCATCGTTGCTGTTTAAAAGGTGTTCCTGGCCGATATACCGAGCAAAGCTTTTGGGTCTGATGATCTCTGTTAAGGGCATATGGAAAGTGGATTTGAGTGCAGCCCAGCTCTCGCCAGCAGAGTCAGATAAATTTGCAGCCAGCATACTTGCATTCGTGTTTCAGTGAAGATGAAAGATACGTGCCATGACCACGAACTGGGGGTTTAAAGAGAGTGATAAGAAGCTTTGGTCTTTCGGTTGGATTAAGTGCACCGGAATGTCGCACTGTTTGCAGCTGGCTGCGTCTGGTTGCACTGAAAGTTTACGGAATGTTGGTGGGGGTCTGATTGAATTATCTGAAGCTTTTTAGGAGTGGAGAGGGATATTGCATCAAAGGGATGGTTATCTTCAAATATTTCAGACAGATGGATGACAGGTTTCGGGTATTCTATCGCATACCGATCGGCTCCATAAAATAGGGTTTATGCTGTGTCACGTGACAATGTTATATAGCATCAATTGTATTAAAAACAATCTTTTAGACAAAGTAAATGCCTTGGTGAAATGCAAGATATACCTACTCTTGATAAGTAAGCAGTGACTTGGTCTGTTTCGTGGATCTCGGCCCTTTTTTTTAGCAGTCGCTAGAACTTATGAGGCTTTGGCTGATTAGGCCAATAAGAAACAACACACTGATAAAAGTGCCGACTCCCAATTTTTAGAAATATGTTTACGGCCTTGATTTGATTCACGAATTGAAGACGGTCCTCTAAAAAGTATGTAGCGAAAAGGTTGGTGTGCACGAAAGAGTTCTATGACGAAAGGCGGCGGAAGAATAGATCTCTACCGAAAAAGAGATATGGGAAAGAGATCTGGGAAAGAGATTTGGGGAAAGAGAAGCTATCCCGAAGTAAAATGAACGGACCGAGGGCGAGCCTCATACCCCTCGATGTCCGCTTGAATAAATAATAGCCTTTGGGGCCCCCGAAAACAACCCCCAAAAACAGCCCCCGGAACTTCCGCAAGTCTAGCTTCTTCGGAATTCGGGGTTCATTGGGCTGTTCGAAGAGGTCGATTTCCGTCTCTTGCTGGCAGGATAAGGATCCTCTATGGTTCGTGGCGACAGAATCGAGGGTCGTTTTTTCGAAGGCCCCGGCATCCCGAGCCGTTGTGAATGCTGGGGTGCTTTTTGCACAAACCTCTCGAGCGCTTGCAACGGCGACTTGATGTTGTTTAGTTGCGTGAATCGCATGAGCGGATGGAGACACGACATGATGTCGCCGATCTGGAGAAGCCGCAAGGCCTCGTTTGAGATCCCGGCATTATGTGTCGCTTTTGAGCATTCTGCCTCTTGAGATAACTGGCGATAAAAGTCGGGCTGCTCCACATCTGTTTGGGTGTCAGTCTGGCCCTTATATGCGGCCCAGCGTCGCAGCAACGCGTCCATCGAAATGGCCTTTTCAAACGCAAAAATGCGGCAGTCGAGCTGCTGCACGTGAAGATCTCTCCCCATCAAAAAGCGGCACGTGCCCAACGCCGTTCCCTTTGAGCCGTCCTCATAATGGAACGTCATCGTGAGCCGGCACATGAGCCCCATATGGCCCTCGTCGAGGATCTGGTACCTGAAACCAGTGAAGTAGAGATCGTGTTTCACCACACTATGCGTCAACACTTGGGCGAGCAAAAACCGCGGCGCAGTGCTTACATTAAGCAGGTACAGCGTGGTGGGAGGCGGCAGGTTCCCGCTTTGGTTCCCGCTTTGGTTCCCGATTGGGTTCCCCATTTGGTTCCCCACTTGGTTCCCGAATTGAGTCAGCGTGAGTGTTTTCACGGGCCCCGTGAGTCTCATTGTTGACGACGGGCGGAAAAACGCCTCACACACACGTGCCCAGAACGAGAGCGAGGCGAGCATTTCGCGAGGGGCGCCCGAAACCAGCTCCACCAAATCGAGGATCCGCATGATGGCGGCGTTTCCGGCATTTCGGCGAATGGTGCGTGCATTTAGCGCGTCTTGTTGTGCGTTTGACGGCGCAGGGGTTCTATCTTGAGATCCCGCAGCAGACGGCAGCTTGTTTTTCGGCAGCCTGGAGCCTCTCGGGCCTCTAGGATAGTGATTGGGGCCAGAACTGGGGCCAGAATTGGGGTTATTGGGAATACGATTAGGATTATGACTAGGGCCACTATTGGGGCCATGATTTGGGCCATGATTTGGGCCATGATTTGGGCCATGATTTGGGCCATGATTTAGGCCATGATTTAGGCCATGATTTGGGGTATCGTTCTGGCGAATACCGGCGCCTGGGCCTTGCGACGCATGCTGTTGACTTTTCTGCTGCTGCTGATTTTGATTCTGCTGCTTTAGATTCTGCTGATTTTGATTCTGCTGATTTTGATTCTGCTGGCTTTGCTGGAGCATCTGGAGCTCCTGCTGATGTAGTAGCTGCTGCTGGTTCAAAGTATTATTGCCCATGGCCTGGCCAGAAACCGATCTATGGTTTACCGGCGTGTTATTATGATGGGCATGAGGGGTGGTCGCTGCAGGTCTATCTGAAACAGTTGCGGGTTTTGAGGGCACCTGTCGAGGCCGCTGGGCGCCTTTTGCGTTCATTTTTGCGCTCAAGTTTATGTTCGTACTTGCGTTCATGTTTGTGTTCATGTTTGTGTTCATATTTCCGTTCATACTTGTGTTCATATTCCCGTTCATGTTTGTATTCGTGTTTGTGTTCATGTTTCCGTGAACACTCTTGTTCATTCGATGGCTCGTATTGCCGTAGTGCCCATTCTGATATAGAATACTGCCGGTTGGCGAGCCAGAATCCGGAAATCCATGCGGCAGCCCGTGTGGGCCCGCCGTTTCAAAATCGGACACGCTTTGCATTTACAAAGAGCCGATTTTGGAAAATAAAAGGGGCCTGTTTCCAGAAATCGATCGGCAACACGTCTCACTTTAGAGAGCTTGGCTGAGGTATCTGAGATGTGGCCTGAGTGGAGACGCGAGCGACAATGCAGCGGACTACAGATGAGGAACGAAGGGCCGAAACAGCAACGCAACACAGGTGAAACAAGGCTGACACAAATAAGACAGAAAGCGGGGATGAAAGAAGATGAGAGGGTTGGAAGGGGTTGGAGAAGCAGCAAAAAAGAACAGTCGCCCACAGCAGAAAACACCACCCCAGCGTCGTCCAAGTTTAAACCCGCTACTTGGGTGACGGCATTGTCCTTAGAGCAGGTGCATCATGCAAGTACTGTGCGGGCGAAGCTTAGAATGCCGGAGTGGCTGAATTTCAGATACCGCAAGCAGTGGCTCTTTTAATAAAGGCGATTAAAATGGGGAAAAGACAAGACAGAGAAAATGCTAGAGCGACATCGTGATTTATGCTTCGGCGGGATCCGAAAAAATATCAAAAATACCAATGTTATTCGAAAAAGTGGGAGTTTTCAAGAGACTGGTGGAGGCCCGCTTTACTGAGCAACGCCTTTTCGAACCCGCCCTCATTGACACAATTAGGTAATGAGGCCCAGGGCTGCGTGCGCGGACCTGCACACAGCTGATGATGTGCACCGTCTATTTCAAATTCCACCGATCTGCTGCCTGGAAAGATATTCCATGGACCGGTCGATGCCTCACAGGCACATAAATGTGGTGGTTTGTATAAAAAGAGGGCAAAGGAATATGAGTTTATTATTCTGATGAGCCATGAATTGGTATGAATATGAGACGGCCTCGTCTCGCTTGGCCCTATTATAAGCATGGGCGAGCTGGCGCGCCTTCATCGGCACCGCTCACGTTTTTTCCCCATCCTGGTCAGCTAAGGCTTGGCCTTTTCCCATCTTTTCTCTGCCTCATACTAGTCAAATTCTTGTAGAGCTCCTTGGTGTTCTCGCTTCCCATTCGCTTTGAACTCACTCCGCCAGTTGATTTCAAAACTGACTAAATTCATTATTTATAGTGGTCACTAACACCTAGATCGCACGATGTTAGCCAGCCTCCAAAACTGTGGTTGCCTTTGGGTAGTGTACAAACTTTTATGTACGTAATCATCGGGGCATGACTTTAGTGCGTTAGCCTTCTGTACATCGAGAAATTCCAGGATTTTTCCTGTTTGCAGGTTTTGAGAAGAAGTTGTCGGTCTACCGCGCGTGGCCTGTTGTTCTGAATTTTGGAATAAGAAGGCGTAACTTTCGTATTCACGCTGTTATTTTGTGTCGAATGAGATTGATGAGTTTTTCTTGTCTTTATGCTTCTTAATTCGGCACGCCGGCTGTTTTTTGCTGCTTTCTCGTGCACAATATGAGGCGTAGATTAGGCTACAGGGTGTAGGCTTACGGTTGCGTTGGCACTTTCCAAACAGGACATTACGTCACAAGCAGAGCTAATATGGAGTTTAGCCGGACAACATAGCAATTTTCCATATACTGGGTAATAAGATTTGAGTTCACTTCTTTTGATTTATCGATGAGATGGAATTATCTTGACGCCACTCGAAACTAAGTGTTTTCCACTGGTGGTGTGACAAACTTGATAGCTAGAGTCTTCCTCCACCAAAAGTAATCAATCTTAGGATCATAGAGAGCTTTTGAAAGGGCAATCCCAAAATAAAAAAGATCAGAAGCACACCCTAAAGAAAGTGGCACTCATCTCACACATCAAGAGCTTTTAAAGACCATTCTCGTCATCAATCTCAGCTCGCTTCGATCACTGAGCAAGCTTGGTGCTTCGTTTACCAAGGTGTTTCAAAATATTAGACGCTGGCATGATAAAAGGCGATTATCCGATTATCCTATCGTGGTGGAGCTAAATGATTCCACTAAAAGCGAAAAGAGTGTCTTTGAAACGGCCCCATCCGCTTAATGCAAAAATAGGAGGGCTGAGCTGATACGTCACCTAGACAAAAACGTTTGTCTTGAACAATGGCCTCACTTTTCTCAGTGAAAAGAAGCATCGAATGGGTCGACTGGGTATAGAAGTGCCGACTGGGCATTCTCGAGACCTTGTTAATTCTCCGGCAGAATTGCTGCTTTTCCCGACTTCTCGTGACCCCTTCCGCTCTTTTCATTAAATTGCCTCTAACTTTATCCTCTTTATGCTCTTGATCCTCTTGATCCTCTTTTCTATGGCCTGCGACGCCACTTCTGCCTTGAGGTTCCTTTAGCAAGACATAGTGCCCTCTAAACAAAGTGCCCTTTTTCACAAGGTACCTTTTTCAATTAAGTACCCTTTTCACAGAATACCCTTTTCACAGAGTACCCTTTTCACAGAGTACCCTTGTTATAAAGTACCCTTGTTATAAAGTACCCTTTTCACAGAGTACCCTTTTCACAGAGTACCCATTTTACAGACCACCCTTTTAGAACCTACTCGTTGAAAGCCAAGACGGAGCCCGCAGCCAGATTCACCCACCGTATGAGCGCAGGATGCCCCGGAACAGGCCTCCTGGGTTTGAGCGTGACCTTCGAATCTGGCGCGTCTTCGTCGGCCTTCTCACGCGTCTTGGTGGCGCTTCTTTTCAACAACTTGTTCAACGTGTCCCGCTTTTCCTCCTCGAGCTGCTTGGTCTTGTAATCGGCCCGTTTCCGGGCGTTTTCTGCCTTGCGCACGGCGATCTCTTCGGCCGTCTCCTTCTTCTTCTGTGTTTTGCGGTTCAACGCGAGAAGCTGCTCGTCCATCCGCGCAAACATCAGCTCCTCGTACCGCTCGTTGGGCTCGTCGTCCGCAAGTCTGGCGCGCTGTCTTTCTGTCATACGAGACACGTCGGGTTTATATTCCTGCTCGGGCTCGAGAAAATCGTCCTCCTTTTTTGGCGCTGCTCGGCGGGGAATCTTGAGTTTCACCAGCACCCGTTTCCGCGGCGGCGGCGCCGGGGCCTCCTCGTCGCTTTCAAGAAGATCGTCTTCCTCGTAAAATGTAAGTTGTCGTTTCTTTGTTTCTCTTTTGGGCCGAGTGTTTCGCTGAGGACGCACAGGCACGGCTGCCTCGGCCTCAGAGACGTCTTCCGACGAGTCCTCGGCCTCCGGCTGCTGGTGGTCCTCGTCGTCAAAATCGTCAAAATCGTCGTTGTCGTCGGCCATTTCATCGGCATTTTCGTCGAATTCGGCCTCGCTGGCTTCCTCGGACTCGCTGCCGTTTGTGGCGGGCACCGCGGCAAGCTCCTCCTCGTCGCTCGACGGGATTCTCTGTCTCGATCTACGCGCCGACATAATT